>JAYEAL010000027.1:0-47499 GCA_036419045.1 Scirpophaga incertulas | reverse complement strand
AAGAGGTAACAAACAAACAAACAAACAAACAAACAAACAAACAAACAAACAAACACACTTTCGCATTTATAATATTAGTTGGGATTATGTTGTTTCCATAGATTTGTACGCCTTATAAGGCCGAGCATAGTGATACTACAACATTGTTTGTGCCACCTACTTTTACAAATAAATGATTTGATTTGATTTCTAGTCACGCGTCGTTAAGACACGGTTTTTCATAAGACTTTCTGACATTTATAAATGGCTGACAAAAGCAGAGGCTGTAAGTATCTCACCCAACAGCCCTATTAGGATATTGTTCACACTGCCCTCAAACGCCAGATAAGGGGGCGTCCATAAATTACGTGAGATGTGTAAGGGGGGGAAGGGTTCGAGTCAAATCTCATCTAATCTTACGTTGTCTCGGCAAATATCACGAATTTTTTTTTCTGATTGAAACAAAAGGGAGGGAGGAAGGGAGGAATTACTCACGTAATTTATGGACTAAGCCCTAACCCCTTCGGGCTGCGGTCTTCTGTGCGACGAAGATTAGACAGCTTACTAGAAGCACATAAAATATACAGCAGAAAACCATAAACTAAGGTGAAGAGGACTCACTAGCAGATGTATGCAGTAAGTGGCGATCAGCCCGATCAAGGCCACGCCTATCATTCCTGCGGGCACACCAAGCCGTGAGACCGCGTCTGGCATAGCCAATATTCCAGCTCCCACACTACCCTTGAGTAGATGGATCATAGTCTCCGAATATCTGCACAGAAACAATGTGTGATGTGTACAGTATTATACCCCAGTTTTACACGATTACACCACCATGTCAATGTATGAGATAAAACAGGATTCTAAAGTAATTTGCACATAGTTTATTTCTATAGGAGTAGAGTTCAGTATCGGGCACTTTAAATATCCATCTCCAAAGCTATCTTTTACCTTCGTCATCATCTATGAGTACCTCGGATAAAACAACAGTCATAATGCAAAATGCATCACAATAGCCACTTTGTATTATTAATGAGTTCAAAGTCGCGCTTTATCAAAATATAAACCACCCATGTCATCTTTCTAAACTACAGTCTTAATAGTAGGGGAGCCCAAGGGGGATTTTTGAATTGACTCGAGCGTGTCAGAAAATTATATAAGGAGAATCCTTGCATCCTTTAAAGTATCTCTACCAAGTATGAACCCTTCATAGGGGTCATCCATAAATTACGTCACCCCTCCCCCCGTCCTTGTCACAGCTAGTCACATTTGTGAGACCCCCCCCCCCCCGCTATCGTGACGTGACAAATTTTGAAATTATAGAAATTATTGAATGATAAAAGCGGTTCTATTTTCATTTTAATAAAATTAACATCAAATCAATTAACAAAACAAAACACGATTACTTATATTAAATAAGTATATGGTCACATGATTTTCTTATTATATTTTTCAAAATCACCTACTACAATCAATTAGAAAAATAGTACATTTCGAGAGTACCCCTATTAATAGATAGAAGAAGATACTATTCCTTTCTTTATTTATGAGAGTATACAGACTTTACAATAAAAGTTAATATTTACAGCACTTTTCATACTAATAGTAATAATTTAAAGTTTGTGTTTTAACAGTTAGCTTATTTGATTTAATAGATTTTGTAATGTGACGTCACGAAATTTAAGATCCCTCCCATCCCCTTGTCACACAATGTCACACTTCGTCAACCCCCTCCCTCCCCCTAACCGTGTGAAGTAATTTATGGATGGCCCCATATGGTGGGAACCCGTCTGATTAGTAAAAAAACGATTTTTAGAAAAACTCGAGCGCGTCAGATTAAGAAAAAATTGATCGAGTTTTGATTTGATTTGAACAGTTCATGGCATAATTATATTTTTTTGTAGATAATTATTTGTTCTGAAAAGACGTAGTACAGTTTATTTTATTCTATTATTAAAAGTTTTCACAGCGCACGCGATGTAAGCTTTTTAGTAATTTTTTCACACATTAGGTCATGTTATTGGAGACAAAATCTAGAGGTTCGTTTATGAGCAAATGCATAAATTTTTATAACAAGATTCCACATAGTGTAGCTGAATTGCCTTTTCTTAATTTCAAGGTACATGTTAAAAAGACGCTAATGAGTAAAAGCCATTACAAAGCCAATGATTATTTAAATGATGCCAATGCTTGGTGTTGATTTGAAGACATTACATTCTAAAGTGTAAATATTTGTTTTCTCGTGTAAATTGTAAACACATAGGTGTGTACGTTGTACGGTAACGACATAATTTATTGTAAAAGTTGTTATTACTTGTGATAAAGCTGATCAGTTTCTTGCGCCCATTCTTCTTATGCGTCCTGAATAGGTGGGTAGGAAAAAATAACTTGGACGATTCAAAAGAGCTTTCTATTATGTCATATTTGAATAACGTTAATTTTGGAGTTTTAGTATGGATCTTCAACTTTCTCTTTATATAGAAGGGTAGGCATATAAAATTTGTTATATGTATTTGAATTACTTACGACGTGGGTTTTTCTATTTTACGGTGCTTATGAGGATCATACTCCTCCGCTTCGGCATCGCCTGCTGCTCGGAAACAAAAAAAGGGCATTAAAAGGACTATTTCATCAAATAATATCAGTAATAGTTTATGCAATCAATACCTAATGAGTTCCATAATATTGTCACACGAGTGCATTAAGAATTGTAATTGCATAACAAAAGGGGTTAAAAAAAGTAATACCTGAACGAAAGTAACAAAAATAAAGAGCGTTGTATTTCCGTTATTTGTACGAGTATTCCGGTTCTTACACAAACAGCTGAATATTCTACTTCAAATTGTCGACAAAGTAATAGGTATTACTATCTGTATTACCGTAGCGTTAGGAAACAATTTCATGGCGATATTTACAAAAAAGCATTTCGATCTGACGTTTCTTGTAGTATAAGTATTTCGATTCTTAACGATATCAATGTGAATTATCAACCCTTTTTTAATTGCATATTAGTGGAGGAAAGAACTGGACTTTGGTATTATGTTTAGTTTATTATACAGTAGTATCAACCGACTTGTACAAAAAAAAACTCAAATAAGTAAAAAGAAATCTAAAATTCAAACCAAACATTAATGACATAAATCACGTAATGATAATTATTAGCTACTGTGTAGTTACTTTAAGAACTAGACAATGTTTTATTTTTTTGTTTTCAACAATGGTGTTTTCTATCGAGTATATATGTGATCAAGTCAAGATCAAGGAGTGTAAAGACCGTAAGCAATACTCGTTAATATAACAACCAAACATAATATAACAACAACGTTAAACAACAACAAACCAAAACTCGTAAAAGTGACGACCCATAATTTTGTGAAGATAAAAGGAAAGCGTTGGGTATTTGCAGTGCAGAATCAATAACTTTGGAGATACTTGGAGAAGTCTATACCCATCTACCGATACATTGATTCTTTGCTTTAAACGAACATAAAATGGAATCAAAGAATAATAAAATCAAATACAATAGAAGTATACACAATATCAGCTCGTTTCTATGAAGCAATCGCCGAGCGAAGAATTCCGCTAAATCGGCTATTTCCGGCCACTTTATTGGCGGTTGCAGAAATCTCAAAATTGTATGTGTGATGTATCACTTGAGCCTTTTGTATTTCTCAATAGTGTCTGATACGTTCAGGATACCTATTTTTGAATTACGAATGCGATTTCGAAATCACCGCTGACTAAATAGTCAGCGGTGACTTTTAAAGACACGGATTCCTAAACATCCAATTTTTGAAAGTCGATCGCAGAGCTGCCAACATAGATAAAGTACACACAATAAATGTAAGAGTTCGGTTCCACGCAGAATGAAGCCGCTGCCGGTTATTGCCAGCTATATATATATATATATATTTTTTTTTTGATTACGAGTGGGTGAGGGCACTCGTAATGAAATCACACCTTTTTTTTTTTTTTTTTTTTTTTTTTTTTTTGTTCCCCTGAGGAAAATGCATTAAATTGCATACCCCGGCTGCGGCGAGCCGGGGTTATGTGGGGCTCTCCTCCCAGAAGGGGGAGGCCTACCCACTAAAAACCTCAGGGATGGCCTTCCTCAGGCATGTAGGGAGCCCCCGGGAACACAAAGGCCACTTCCAGGAACCCCAGCCTCCGCTCCCCTCTCTAGAGGGGAGCCCTCCTCGGGGAAGCTACCACCTCCCCGGTCCTCCACCGACGCGCCCCCGCCCCGGCCAGCGGAAGGGGCGTGGTCCATCCCGGGTCGCCGTAGCGGTCGCGACTACCTCGCGCCCGCCGGCGACCCGTGGCGGCGCCGCAGCTGTGCTACCAGCGCGCGGCGCCGCCTCCTTCGAGCGGGATCGGCCATCTCCCGACCCCGCTCGGCGGCCTCCTTCTGGAGCATTACTGCTTCACAGAAGGAGGCCACAAGCCTCCAACCTCCCTCGTCCGCCAGCATGCCGCAATCAATGCTGGCGGAGACAGATCTCGCCCGATCTCTGCGACCAAGACTCGGCGCTCGGAGGCCACGCGGGCACTCCGCCAGCGTGTGCTGGGGCCGAGTCGAGGTCGGATGCCAAGTGGTGACAATGTGTCGATCCTCCCGTCCTATTCGACACAGATACTCACCGAAGCAGCCGTGCCCGGTGAGTATCTGAGTCAATCGGTAGGTGACCTCCTCCTTCCCGTTGAGCCAAGCTTCGAGGTGCGGGAGTACGGCACCGACGGCCGCTGGCGCGCGCAGATCCGTAATTCGAGCTGCGCACGCCAGGCCGCCACAATCCGTCGGTGCCACTCCCGCTTAGGCACTTCGTGCGCGGGTTCCAGGGCGCCTCCCCAATCGCCCCCCCGGTCGAACACGCCGCGACGCATACGTCGCCGCGTACATGTCGGCCAGGATGTCGAATGGGGGGGAGCGTCCCAGAACTGTCGCCGCCTCGTACGAGATTGTACGGTAGCCTCGTACGATCCGTATGGCCATTATCCGCTGCAGGCTCCGTAGCGAAGCTCTGCAGCGGGGGGACCTGCGCGCTCTTGCGACCACACGGGAGCCCCAATGAAATCACACCTGTGACTAAGGTAGTCACATCAGTGATATTCAAAAATAAGAATTATTGACCTCGCGGTGATTAATTGTCACATCGTGATTTCGAAGTCCGCATTTGTAATTCAAAAATAGGTCTCCGGCGAGTGTTGTTTCTCCGTTTTGTGACAGATGGTCTGTCCTTCACAGTCGTAATCCATCTGTTGCCGACACAATGTTCTTTTTACATATATTTGTACTTTTATACGTCTATTTACGTTTTTCTACTTTTATCTTTGGTTGTTAATTGTCACAATTGTATTAATTCTTTTATTATTCATTACGTTGTCAAACTATAATAAATGTGTTAAATATTTAAAATCTTTAATTATTATTTGCAACGTCCACAAAATTGGTGTCAGAAGTATTTGGAAAGTGAGTAAGTAGCTACGCGAGAACTGTAAGTACCCAATTTATTAATTAAATAATAAATAAAAATGATCACTCGCTCAATGGCTAAGGAAAATCAGCGAAGGGCTGCCACCAACGCTGACTCCACTAGTTCGTCTACACGAGCAGCGCAAAAACTGGCGCTTGAGGCAGAGCACGCTAGAAGACTTGTCGAAATTGAGCGCTCTTTGGCCGCCGCGGAACGCGCAGCCTCTGAAAAAGAGCTCGAAGCTCAAATCGCCGCTCTTTCTAGTCGTGACTCGCATTCTAGCCGTCGCTCTACAATAGATAAATGGTTGGACGCCGCCATAGTTAACCCGTTAAACGATCAGAATTCTAACGAAGCTAGCCATACTTTAATTCAAGAGTGTTCTAACTTACCTGTTTCGCAGGCTGGTAACACGACGTCGTACTCAGCGGCACCAGAAGTCCGCACGGCGTCCTCTGAAGTTTTATCTCCCTTCGTATCCGACTTGTCGAGGCCTTGTGCTGTTCAGGCTGACATGAACTCATTAGGTCAACCTTCTGAGCTACTTTCGATGCAGTCCCTTATAAAGCCAGCTCCTCTGTCAAAATCGGAGCATCATGGCCCTCCTTATGCTGCACCGAACTTCAACTTGGCTGCCTCTCACGCACGGAGTCCGTACGATATACAAGCGCATACTTACTCGGAGTTTGAAGACCACCAGCCACCACTTCGTGCCCCATCAAAGGAACGCCATGGTACTATAGATTCTTTGCCTACTGTAATTAACGTGCCTAAATCAGTTTGTTTTTCTTGCAGTTTAGCCCAGAGCCTGCACCTCTGAGACCGGAGGTCGCTTATAGTCAACGCCCTATAGCTGCACCGCTCGCGCAGCCGGCGTCATCGACCGCGCACCTGTCCTACCTCAGTGGCGCTACTGGCGCACCTGCACCTCCGAGGATTGAAGGAGTCTGTGGCCCGCACCATATAGCTGTCTCGCAGCCGGTGCAGTCGGCGACGGCCCCACCTCATATTTCACACTCATTAGGCACTCCACCACCACACTCATTATTGTAACAAAAATAATAAAGATATATCAAAAACAGACACACTACTTCTCGCGGAGGCCGTCGCCAAGTTGCTGCGACCGCAGCCACCAAAACCATGAGAAGTTCTAAGGTCAGTTCATTACCATTTTTTGATGGCCGCCCTAGAGATTTTCTTATTTTCAAGAGGATTTACGATGAGACATGTAAGGCGTACTCGCCCTCAGAAAATCTGGCGCGCCTAAACGCCGCCTTGGGTGGCGCTGCACGCGATGCTGTTTCTGTCCTTCTGGCCGCTGCGCGGGACCCCTTGGAGGTCATTCATAGTTTAGAGATAGGATTTGGTCGACCAGAACAAATAATTTTGGCAGAGCTGGCTTCACTGCGCGCGCTGCCTAAGCTCTCCAATCATGAGAGCGTTAAGGAACTTAATTCTTTTGCGCTAAAAGTTTCTAATTGCCTGCAAATAGTAAGACTACTTGATCGTTCAGAATATTTAGCCTCGCCCGAGCTCTGTAACGAGATTCTGCTTAAAATGACGCCGCTACTTAGAACATTTTGGGGCCATTTTGCAGAGCAGTCCAGTCAGCGCGGCAAATACAAATTAGAAATTTTAGTAGATTTTCTTATGTGTGAGGCAAACCAACGAATAAAACATGGTGTGTTCGATGAGCAATTTAAACCGGCAAATAAGGTATCATGTCATGCTACTGTTTCTTGTTCAGCCGATCCAAACAACGCTGTCTTACGTCACACACGCGTTCAAAGCAAAGATTCTAAAAATGTTAGCCCTCATGTCTGTTTTGCTCACAGGGACACTATGTAAGAGACTGTAAGAATTTCCAGGCTCTCTCTATAGAAAAAAGGCAAGAGTGGGTTTTTAACAATAAAGTCTGCCATAAGTGCCTTGAGAAAGGTTCCACCAATATAAGAGGTGCAGAAAATTTTCTTGTAAAGAGAATCTTTGTAAATATCCGCGGTCCCATCACACTCTCTTGCATAGAGCCCTCTCAGCAGTAGACGTAGCTCATGTCGGTAAAGAAGCGGCACCTACTTCCTCATCGCATACCGACACCTCAGTCGTAGTGGCCCATAGCTGGTCAACTGGCGCGAGAAGGCCGCTGCTGAAGGTGGTACCGGTCACGCTAACTGGACCTAAAGGTGACTTTAATACATATGCGTTATTAGATGATGGATCTACTGCCACGCTCTTAGACTCCTCCGTTGCTGAAATACTCGGGGTGGAGGGTTGCAAGAGCAAAGTAAAAGTGGTTGGTGTAGGCGGTATGACAACGGAAGTCGATGTAAGTTTCGTGGACGTGAATATCAAAGGCCGCCATACGTCAGACTCGTACCATCTCAAAGGAGTCAGGATGATCCCTAATCTCGGACTAAAGACCCAATCCATTATGCACCACGAGGTTATGCAACTGACTTATCTGTCTGATATATGCGACGTGGTCTGTTACGAAAACGCGCATCCTACTATTCTCATCGGCATAGATAACTGGGAGCTCACCTTACCCCAAATTATTCGGCGAGGGGCGCGCACACAACCCATAGCGGCTCTGACGTCATTAGGCTGGGTCCTGTATGGTTCCCTCAAAGGTAAGTCTTCCCCCACGACCTATGTAAATTGTTCCGTAATAGAAACCGACGTAGCTTCTTGCGATGTGTCGTTAGACAGTCAGCTCCGGGAGTATTTTCGAATAGACTCAATTGGTATTACAAAAAAAACGTACCACTCTCCCATGGATGAGCTTGCGATCCGTACTCTAGAAAATACTACTCGCAGGCTTCCTTCAGGTAGATTCGAGACAGGTTTGATATGGAAGCCAAACTTAAACTGTATACCTGAGAGCTACGGATTGGCTCACTCACGGTTTCTCAGCCTCGAACGGAAGATGAGCAGAGATCAAACCTACGCCGAAGCTTATCGGCAAAATATTAACGCGATGATTGAAAAGGGCTACGCGGAAGTTTGCAACAACAAACCGGTAGGCACCGGCGTGGTTTGGTACCTGCCTCACTTCGGTGTAGTACACCCACAAAAGAAAAAGCTTCGGGTTGTACACGATGCTGCAGCGAAGTCCTCGGGAGTAAGCCTTAATTCATTGCTACTACCAGGTCCAGACCTCCTACAACCTTTAGTGGCTATTTTGATGAGGTTCCGAGAAGGACGTATTGCCTTAAACGGGGATATCCGGGAGATGTTCCCCCAAACAAAAATTCGCTCGGAAGATTGTGACGCCCAACGGTTTCTCTGGCGTCAGGATTCCTCTGTGCCCATTCAGGAGTATCGGATGAGCTCCATGATGTTTGGTGCTACCTCTAGCCCTTTTACAGCCATTTATTTGAAAAATCGTAACGCAGAGGAGCATCGAGCATCATTCCCAAAGGCAGCTCATGCCATAATCAACGACCATTATATGGACGACTACCTGGGGAGCCTAGACTCCACGGAGGAGGCGGCTCGCTTAGCGGCTGATATCGTGCACGTTCACGCGCAAGCTTCTCTGGAGATGCGATCATGGGTGTCGAATTCTAAAGAAGCTCTCGCCAGCCTTCCTATTGACCTATGCGCTCCTAGTACCTCCCCCACAGTAGTTCGTATCTTGGGTGCAATCTGGGATGTCATCACTGATACACTCCGATTCGCACGCGCAAATTTAACGGAGTTCCCAACAAAATTAACGAAGCGATCAGTGTTGGCACACCTTATGCGAGTTTATGATCCTCTTGGCCTTTTAACTCCCGTCATAGTTAAAGGTAGAGTAATTTTCCAGCGCACTTGGAAGCTAGGAATAAACTGGGATGACGAGCTCCCGACTCATTTTGTTAGAGAGTGGAAAAATTGGTATCGAGACTTAACAGATCTTCTTGATTGCAGTATTCCGCGACACTATCTTCGCTCGAAACTTGCCTTCGCGCTCAGCTTCACGTCTTTGCTGACGCGAGCGAATTATCTTATGCCTGTGTCGCCTACTGGCGCTTTGAGTGCGAAGGTGGAGAAGTGACGCTGAGTCTCATTGGAGGAAAGGCTCGTCTCGCTCCCCTCAAACCTCTATCAATTCCTCGCCTCGAATTGCAAGCCGCGTTAATTGCGGCCCGTTACGCGTGCTATATATTAGAAGCCCATGTTAGAAAGCCAGAAAAAGTATTCTTCTGGTCCGACAGTCTAACAGTTTTAAAATGGCTACGGAGCAATGCTCGTTCCTATAAAACCTACGTAGCGCACAGATTAGGAGAGATCTCGGAAAGTACTAATGTCGCGGATTGGAGATACGTGCCTTCTGCACTGAACGTCGCTGACGACGCAACGCGAGTGTCTCACAAGCTTACGAGCTCTTCTCGGTGGTTTTTGGGGCCGTCCTTCCTCGAGCTACCGCCAACTGACTGGCCCCAGGAACCATCGACAGTACCGACACCAGTTCCAGAGGAGATCAAGCGCACTTATTCTGCGTCTCACTTGGAATCGGTGGCGTGTACAAGCTTGCAACCGCCAGGGATACCGACTCCAATAGTAGCGGACGCGCATCGGTTTAGTGAGTGGCTTCGCCTTCTGCGCGCCACAGCGCGTACCTTACAATGCGCTTACATTTTTAAAAGGTTCAGACGTAGATTACAGTTGCCTCTAAGTCGAAGTTCCCAAACCCCGTTAGACCTATCGACTCTCGCTCCGCTAGCGCCCGAAGACTTGGAAAAAGCCGAACACCATCTGCTTCTTTGCTCCCAGCTCAACTCATTTGACAATGAATACGCTCACGTATCACGCGCACAGCCTATACCCAAGGGAAGTCGCTTGAAACGCCTATCTGTGATGCTGAACCAAGACGGTCTTCTCTGTCTTTCTGGAAGAATCATGGCCGCTGAAATTCATAACATTTCTAATCGACCACCCATATTAGACGGAAGAGAAAGAATCATCCAGCTCCTAATTGCGTATCATCACAAAAAAGCAGCACACGGCTTCAATGAACTGGTTGTGAACGAGCTGAAGCAGAAGTACTATATTGTTAGACTCAGGCCAGCAGTAAGAAGCGTGGCAAGCAAATGCCTAACGTGCAGATTCACTAAAAGCAAGAAGTACCTCCTGTGGCCGACCTTCCCGCTGAAAGATTGGCCTCGAGCTGCAGACCATTTACGCATACTGGCCTGGATTACTTCGGACCCCTCACTATCACACCCACACGGAAAAGAGATATGTAGCTCTTTTTACCTGTCTCACAGTACGTGCAGTCCACTTGGAGATGGTCAACGATCTGTCTGCGGACTGCGCCATAATGGCACTACGGCGATTTATCGCTAGAAGAGGAATCCCAAATTCGATCTGGAGCGACAACAGAACGGCTTTCGTAGGCGCTAATCGTCTTCTGGCTACTGAGCTGGCGAATTTCACGGCGGAACGCAAAATTAGATGGAAATTTATTACCCCAGCGTCACCATTTATGGGCGGAGCGTGGGAGCGTCTAGTCCGAACAGTAAAAACGGCTCTCTCGGCAACTCTCCATCAGCGTGCACCTAAAGAAGAGATCCTCATCACATTGCTAGCGGAAGCAGAGGGTCTTGTGAATTCACGTCCGTTAACTCACGTCGTTGTCGAGCCAGGAACATCAGAGGCTATAACGACATTTCATTTTCTCCTAGGAGTCTCCTCTCCGTATTCACGAGCCGCGGATGTAACCGATGACGACTTGATTCGGCGGATACGTTGGAAAAAGGGACTTCGGCTTGCCGATCATTTCTGGTCGCGCTGGGTCAAGGAATATCTGCTTACTCTTGTACCTAGGACAAACGTCGACCCAACACGACCAGTGAGTGAGGGGGATTTGGTACTTGTAGCGGACGGAAACCTACCCCGCGGTACTTGGCTTCGCGGCCGCATTGTTAGAACTCTACCCGGAAGGGACGGAGTAGTCCGTTCAGTAGAGGTCCGCACAAGTACAGGCACATTGAAACGCCCAGTGCGTCGATTAGTATTACTGCCTTAGTCTCGTATCATGCAGTGTAGAACGGTCGGCCTAACTATTTTTGTGTTTTCGACACCGGGGGCGGCCGTGTTGCCGACACAATGTTCTTTTATATATTTGTACTTTTATACGTCTAGGTATTACGTTTTCTACTTTTATCTTTGGTTGTTAATTGTCACAATTGTATTAATTCTTTTATTATTCATTACGTTGTCAAACTATAATAAATGTGTTAAATATTTAAAATCTTTAATTATTATTTGCAACGTCCACACCATCTATGTCTATGTTCTAACTATTCCTTAAGACTAACTTGAACCTTTGGACGAATAACTAACGATATAAATGTATAAGGCAAATATAAATGGGCCAATCGATAGGGTCGATCTAGTCGAACATATTAAATAAATGAATAATTTTTTTTAAGAAGGCCAAATCAAGAGTAATGATGAAAAAACGTATCTTTGTTGAGATTGGTTCATTTATATCCGGATAAGTACAAAGATTCGAATCAGTAAAGTGCTTCATTTGCATCATTTGTATCAGTGTGATAGTGAATGAACCGATTTTCAGGTTCAGAGTCACTGATACAAATATTTGATATCTAATATATGACACAAATCTTCTATATATATAAAAATGAATTGCTGTTCGTTAGTCTCGCTAAAACTCGAGAACGGCTGGGCCGATTGAGCTGATTTTGGTTTTAAAATGTTTGTCGTAGTCCAGGGTAGGTCTAAACGGTGAGCAAATAAGGAAAAATTGGCGAGTAAGATAGAGTAAGACGACAATTTTCATTTTCCCATATAAAAGTTTATCACTTACTTTCTGTCAAACATTTGACGGTATTTGTACTCTCAGTTCCACTCGAATTGAAGAACGCATTAAAACAAGACTTTTGAATCGACAACATAATATCAACTTTGCTTATAACATCGTGTATTTAAATTTCAAAATATAAAAATAATTAATGTGTTGACATATTTGATGGGTGCCAACCTATTGTCTATGTTAAAATGTCACGTGAAATGTAAACGCCTCTATAGTTGAAATTCAATCATATCTATCAAAACAGTGTGCGTGCGTGCGTTGGAGCACAGAATACATCGTTGGAGGATTTAATGTCACGTTCCAAAATTGAATAGCCACAAAATGTAATAGGTCATTTAGACTTTTTTTGCGATTTGGTTGGCTATGCGACATTATCTATAAAATAATTAGGAACAAAAAACTGCCACTGTACAAATCTTTTTGACAGGACGAAGTCTGTCGGGTCCGCTAGTACACTGATATAAATATTAATTCATTTGTATCTGTGACTCTGAGTTAACCGTGTTAGCGTCGCCTATCGAATGAAACCGAGATGCAATAAGCGATGTGATCCGAAGCGCTCCGACTCTGAACTATTTACTTATCTCGATCGCGCGAGCGCTGCGTGCCGATTGAAACCGAGATGAATTGAGCGAATGATTCATTTGAAGCACTGTTAGAGATGTGAATCAGTGAATCACTTGGAAGATTGGAATCTGTAAAGATTGACACATCTCTAATCAAGAGTATCTATATCAAATAAATCTCAAATAAAGGAGGATCCAAAGGATGATATAGGAAGTCTTGGACAAATATTTAACAGTAACGCTGGCGTTTAACATTATTTCAAAGGAATCGTATTCGTCACATTTTTCCTCTATATATTTTTTACCACCTGGTAAATTTCTCTTGAGAATTCAAATAATAGACATTTACAATTAAAAGAGCGATCTAAATACTAAGATTTAGTTAATTTCTTCATAGATCTTCATCACAGCTTGTATACTTCTCAACAATTTGGGGGCCCATGAAATGAAAATGGGGGTTCATAATAATGGATCTCAACATACACTGATAGTATCTATGTATTTACTTATACTATCTTCTAATATAAAGACAAATTATTTATAAAATTACCTATGAAGTAAAAACAATATATATGCTTATAAAATTAGGGGTTTTTATTTTTGTTCCGCTGAGGTAAATGCATTAAATTGCATACCCCGGCTGCGGCGAACCGGCGGTTATGTGGGGCTCTCCTCCCCAGAAGGTGGTGGCGTACCCACTAAAAACCTCAGGGATGTAGGGAGCCCCCGGGAACGCCAAGCGACATCCGGGAACCCGCAGCCTCCCCTGCGCATACAGGGGAGCCCTCCTTAGAGGAGGCTACACTACCTCCCCCGATCTCCTTCACCGACGTCGCCCGCCGGCCACGGGAGGGGTGTGGTCCCTCCCGGGTCGCCGGCGGGCTCAAAACCTTAAAATATGCCAAAGGGTCTACGACACAAATAAGTTTGTGAACCTCTAGGTTAGAGCCTACCTTAATTAAGCTAGAGTGTTTAGGCTTTTGTCAACCAATGCTGGTCCAATGTGGATTGTTCGATTACATACACTTTTGAATTTATTTGCAGGTTTATGCAAGTGCGTCATTACGTTTTACTAGGACGAAGGAACTAAATGTATATATGAAATTCACTTGACAGGATCGACCCTGGGTCTCTTGAAGCCCTCAACGATTCGAATTTCGACCATAGCGACGCTCTGTTCACACTATAAGATATTTAATACCATCTAATATATTTATGAAATTTCATGATGATGCTCCGCGATACATTGCGGTCATTGGTCTGTCGAGACTGACCAAGAGGGCCAACGATACGAGACGAATTTGAGACTCATCCATGAAAATAGCTGGGATAAGGCCTACGTTGTGATTAAGCAATAAGACTCACCCGATGTGATCGTGTCGACGATACCCGCCATAAATGTATAGATAAACATGGCTCTGGCTCTATTTTTCCGCACTGGTTAACAAAAATAGACTCCTTATGGTTTTCCGGTACACACTTATAAGTAGCGCTTTATAAACGAATTACCGGAAAATTTCTCTTAAGACACATATTTTTCCATAGACTAGTTAGTAACACAGATTTGCCAAGTCTTCGTTCTCGAGTGTTTTTGAAGAATGTCAAAGGAAAATGTTAATGTCAAATAGAAGAAATATAATTTACGCTTAATCATACCTTATACACTATAGTGTTAGATCTATTTTAAGATGTAGAATAAAAATGGCTTTGAAGGGAAACCAAAGAGAACTATGTCAAAGCTATGTGCTATCGTAGAGGAGGTAAAATTTGTAATAGAGATTCTTGCAACCATTATTTGTGACTACGCTTTCATCATGGACTTATTACATAATATCGGGTACCGGTATGAGCAAAGAAGAAAATTATATATGAAGGTATATATACATATTGACAAGTGCCGAGATCCTCAATATGCAGAATGTCATAGGAATTGAGACTAAGAAAGTTTCCTTCTCTTATTCTCGGACTTCCACTCAAAATGAAAAGGCAACGTTCTGTAAAAAAGTTACAGTACGATACGATACGAAACCGGCGATATGTCAAAAAGTGCAGAGATTAACGTATGAACACGTAACTGTGGTAAGAGGAAATAACCCGGCTTACGAAAATTTTTGCCATACAGTTATAGCGGACGATGCCTTTAAACGCCTTATTGTAGTCCTCCGTCCGCATGGTAGCCTACCAAAATGTGAAAGATTATAATTTGTGCTCGGAATAGGTTGTTTAAATTTATGTTCTTGCGATTTTGTGATATCAGCAGTATTGATATGCCTGGGAATAAAATCAAAATTGTATTTCTTTTTTTTATAGAATAGGGCAGCAAACGAGCAAACGGGTCGCCCGAAACACCAGAGGAGTCACAGATACGTTGCCGGTCTTTTAAATAGGAATAAGGGGGGAAGGGGGGGTTGGGCCTCCGGTACCCCCACTCACTCGGCGAAACACAGCGCAAGCGCTATTTCACGCCGGTTTTCTGTGAGGCCGTGGTATCTCTATCATTCCAGTCGAGCCGGCCCAATTCGTGCCGAAGCATGGCTCTCCCACGGTAAGTATTTCATCTTTTAGCTTATTGTTGTAATAATAAGTTGTAAAAATAAAATTTTACAATAAATGCGTAAAGAAACGAATAGCAAATAAAAAGAGAAAATTTTAGGTTTATCCATGTTCCGGGGCACATGGCGGTTGAATCGCGAATGCGCACCGCGCAATGTGCCCCGTATGGGCCTAGAGAACTCGGGGGGGTTTTAGTGGGTAGGCCGGTCCTCTATGACCGGAGAGCCCCACACACGGCCGCACCTTGCCAGCGCGGTGTCATGATGCATAAGGTCGTATTTCCCCCCCTCAAAAAAAAAAAGATTTATCCATGTTACGCTTTCATAGACTTTCTTTCTGCAAGTACATAAACTACCTATTCCGAGCACTAATTATAATAAAAAACCGGCAATTAAAAACTAGAATCGCGAATCCATCTAGACGGGTAAAATTTGTAATGAAGATTCTTGCAAACATTACTTGTGACTTCGATTTCGTCATGGACTTTCTACAGAATAATGTCTGCGTACTAACAAACACCATCATGATGTTAAGTGTCACGGTGATCATCACTCATTTAGATAATTTTCTCGAAAAATTTTAACATATTTTAAAAACTCATTTTAACATATATATATACAACGTGTCCCAAAATTCAATGATAAGCGGCCATCGGAGAGTGGACCTGGTATTTTAAGGATTTTGGTGGATAGCAATGCTACTTAGGTTGCCAATACAAAAAAAATATATATAATAATAATTACGGCCACAACAGAGACCTTGGAGCAGCGGACAGACTTTGGCTCTCTGTGTGTTCTTTATAGGCTCTTTAACGGAGAGTGCTCCGAGGAACTATTTGCAATGGTGCCTTCGTCACCTTTTTACCATCGCACCACTCGCCACCGCAGTAGAGTTCATCCATATCACCTGGAACCGATCTTGTCTAGTACAGTTCGGTTTCAGCGTTCATTCCTTCCGCGTCATGTACGCGGAAGGAATGAACAAACTCTGGAATCAGCTCCCAGCTGCGATGTTTCCTGAGCGCTACGATATGTCTAACTTCAAACGAGGTTTTAAAAAGAGTATTTCTCACCAGGTAGGCAGTGGCTCAGCTGTGCCCCTGGCACTGCAGATGTCTATGAGCGATGGTTACCACTTACCATCAGGTGGGCCATTTGCTCGTCTGCCACCGTATGGAATAAAAAAAAAATATGTGAAATATTTGAAAAATTGTAGTCATGGTAGTTAAAAATACCATTTTCGACTAATTTCATTTTTATTTACTAATTAAAAAGAAAAGATTTTTCTCTTTTATTTTTTTTTTGAGTAGCCATGAGTAGGTCCACTCTCTAGTGGCCGCTTATCGTTGAATTTTGGGACACGTTGTATATATACACACAATAAGCTTCGCCACTACTCTTTACCAAAAGTTAATAATGATATAGTCCTTATTAACTTCAATTTCCGCCGAGATCTAATATATATTGAGCGCCATCTAGGTTGAACAGCGAAATTCGTTTGAGAATGTGATATCTGTATTCATTACTCGCCGAAATGTCAGATGGCGTTGTTAAGTGTTGCACGTAATTTATTGGAAATTTCTCAACGAAGTAGGTACAATAACCAGTACGGTTAAAGCTAAAAATATGTAAATTCGACCTAATTGTCTTAATGTTAAGGTAGTAAGTAAAAATATGTATACTACATATTTTTGTAACTTGTGTCATGTCTTTCTCCTTGTACTTGCCACCGTAAATCATCTTAATAAGGTTGCTTCCATCTATACTACTAAATATGAATGAAACAGCTTTATATTTAGAAAAAAAAGAGAAATCGATTTGTAATGCGATTTGTGTGTTTGCTTGCTCGTAGCGGCCGCGCTGAGTCGTAGTAAGAGTTCGTAGCACAGGATCGTAGGGTCACGTAGCAAATAGGCTAGAGGGCGTTATTCACTCGGTTTGATGTGGTACGCAGTGGCGAGACTGAGGCCGTCAGGTATAAAACCGCCTCCAAGCCGTGTCAGAATCTCTTGAACTGGCACTTGCGGTCAATAGTGACGGAGTAATGATATCATTTACGTAACTTGCGAATGAATATAATAACAGATTGCGTCACAAGAATTAACACCAATATGTTCAGACAGACTGCCAAGCTTACAAGGCCCAACTTATAGCTGTGGATAGCGATTGAAACCCCCGCAGAGGGCAAAGCCTTGTACAGTCATCCCATGTACGAGAACCACGAGTTTAGTGTCAGAAGATAAGGCAGGCATTCGTCACCAATCCCTTCCTGACCCATTTTCCAGTAAACAATTCCTCTTTTTGATGGCCTTTGGTTCAAGCTTTGTGTATAGGATATACCACGACACATCATTTTTAATCAACATTTAATCATATAAAGAATTACCTCTATTATATAATTTTTATGACGCTTAGGGTAACCTTCACATAATTTAAATGTCCAACAGAAAATATGTAAAAATTAGCAAACGTTCTGTTAGGAAGATCTAAGTATTTACATTTCTCGATGTCATATTGAAAATATATTTTTTTATAACATAATACATAGGTACTCAACTTATAAAAATGTGACTTACTGCATTTTACGAAACCAGACTAAATTAATACCTATCATCTAATGGTATATACATAACTCAAAATACAAAATGAAAAGACATCATAATATCATATAATTCTTAATAATTTTTTTGGTGAACACACCAAAATGATGGACAGCGCTAAAGTTGACCAACGCCACATAATAAAATTGTCTTTGGAAAACTAGATAGCCCGGAACTTTTAGAAAATATCTTCCTCAGTGTGCCTCCTCGACGACAAACCGTATGCCGTAAACTAGGTTTTTTACCCAAAACTTCAGAGCCCCCTAGCGGCGATTTTTGTCGTTAACTTTTTCTAAAACTTGTATATCTAACTTCGTGATCAGCTCATCAAGGAGAACAATACTATCGAAAATTTGGAGTCGATAGCCGCTCGTCAAACTGCCATAAAAACTGTGCCATGTACTTTATAAACGAAACAAATCATTAATGTTTAAATCAAATTACCAACTTTATATTTGACTCAAATATTTATAGAAGTTGAGTTACAATACAGTTACAATTTAGGTTGAGCTATTATTTGACTGAATAGTAGTAAAGATTTTCATTAGAATCCGTCAACATGCCAGCATGGGCGTTTGCACAATGGTTTGTTTATTTCGATGACCCCGCACGTAGTCGCGCACGCGCCGTGGGGCGGAATAGGCTCGCCATACGTTTGAACAAGTCGGGATTATTCCGGAGTTTGGTAGTAAAACCCACAGAATAAAAATATATTCGGAAGCTGTAATTTCTTTTTCAATATCTCTAAATACAGAGTGTGCAAAACGGCAGCGTAGTTAACTAAAATCTCATAAATACAGCATTTTGTGAATTGTAAATAAGAAAAAATATATGTGCTATTCAATTAAAGGTTAGCACTGTTTTTTACATTTTAGGAAATCGAAGTTTACGTAGTTAGGGAAACGTTAGGAAAGATAGGACACCCGGAAGAATGGTAGGCGAAGGCGGGCACGAAGGCACACGCAAGCGCGGTCTAGTGACCCTACCGTGAGGCTGCGTGCACGTCCGACTAAGCGCGCAAGCTGTGGTGAAGTCTTTCTGTCTGGGGGACTGTCCAGGGGTTCTCGGACAGTCCCTCCTTCGGCGGTGGCTTGACCAGCTCTTGGTCGAGCCGGCCCTGGGACACATGGCGGTCGAATCGCGAGAGCGCACCCCGCCATGTGCCCCGTATGGGCTCAGAGAACTCGGGGGGGTTTTAGTCGGTAGGCCGGTCCTCTTGACCGGAGAGCCCCGCACACGGCCGCGTCTTGCCAGCGCGGTGTCATGGTGCACAAGGTCGAATTTCCCCCATCAAAAAAAAAGGGTCCCAGAAGGGACGATATTCACAGAATCAGAAGAGGACATTCACAATATGTATAAACACACATT
Source organism: Scirpophaga incertulas (assembly GCA_036419045.1). Lineage (NCBI taxonomy): Eukaryota > Metazoa > Arthropoda > Insecta > Lepidoptera > Crambidae > Scirpophaga > Scirpophaga incertulas. Next base: position 28,137 of record JAYEAL010000027.1, on the reverse strand, counting down.
GAAGAATTGAATGACTACAAAGTTGTTTGTGTATGGTAACACTTCGTTCCATACATTTATGCGATTTTGCATATATTACCAGTGAAGAAATTTAAATTAATGCTATAGCTTTACCTTGTTCGAGGCGTTGGATAAACCTTGAAGCACATACGCTGAAACTCGGCGGTCTCTATTGGTAAAAAATAATAAAAATGAACGCTTACAAAGCCTCTTGCTATCAAAAGTTTAGTAACGCAATTCAACTACCTATCAATAGTGATTTAATGACTTTTTATTGAGATGACACGCTATTTCTTTGCTGTATTCAAATTTAAAAATGTTTATGTCTTAATTTAGCATCTTGTAGATGATTTTAGAAACATATGTACTAAAAGATGACTGTAACCTCTTACTAATGCTAAGTTATATTCTAGCAGTAGTTATTATATAATATAAACAATTTTACAAAACATTATTGAACATATTCAAACTTGTTTCTTGAATTTAATTTACTTACAATGAAAAGAAAAATCTCAAATCTACAGGTCTACAAAGAAAATGTCCAGAAAAAAAAATCCCTGCTTTATGTATGTTAAATGGTTAATGGCAATCTCTTTCGATATTGGTCGAGATTCTTTCTTTATAAAATACCGCAACTAGACAGGGAGTCGCTAAGATTTAAAAAAAAATATACTATTCTCAAAAAAAATTAGAGATTATAAATAGTTATGTTTATAATTATTATTTGAATTTTATATTTATTCTGTATGACACAATAACCAAAAGGGGTATGAGCAATTATTTTGTTACTTGTATCTTAATAAATGACTTCTAGTTCTTAGATGATTGTATTTCATGTACATTATGTACACGGGTACCTGCTTTTGGTAATTTGTATCCTTTTGTGGCTTAGGGGTAGTCATACTGTCATTAAAATCTCTTCGGCAGTGTCGTGTCAGGCGGGTCGTTACGTTCCCTAGGACATGGTTGAGCGAAGCGATGGCTGGTTCATGCGTCATGCTCGTGAACGGGTGCTGCCAGCGGAGATGAGTCTGCTCTTTGCTGTACTGGGTACTATTTATTATAATTTTAATTTAACTTTAATATATTCTTTTAAAACTGCATGTCACGGCATTCCTAATATAGGCATCTTTTCAAATTATATTTTTATTAGTTGTATTTCCTATATTATGTAATGGAAAGTGACTTCATGAATTATCCATATTGAAGTCATTTTCCAAATTGACGACTCTGTATCTATTTAATACAGGAAAAAAAACAGCCCTAGCTGAGTAGCCGGTTCTTCTCAGTACAAGGTCTCCCGCCGTAGATATGCGAACCGATGGCGCAGCTTTTCGACTTTCACAAGTGCTTGTAACAGCCTAGACTGAATAAATGATTTTGACTTTTTTTAATATATAACAATCTATAAATTAAAAAATAATTCAATGTACTAACAATTATTATTACTTTTCTCGCTGTCTTAAAATAGGTTTTATCATGGTGTTCCCAGTCAGGGCGGGTGGAGCGCGGCAGTGGCGGCCGAAGGGTGCGCCGTTCACTACGTCACTCGTTCTTTGCCAACTGTTTCCTGTCGCTACCTGCTTCCACGTGCGCGCCAAATATCCCACCAAGTAAGTTTACATTTAACAAGCACAGCGATAGATTAAAAACTTTATTAGTTTTTATGTGTCTAGCGATATAATCATCCGATGAATATGAGAATGTACACCCCTGTTACACGTTTGTAGGTTATAATTAAATGATACCATATCGTTATTCAATAACAGGCTTAAATATGTAACAATAAATACATCTCAAGAATATAATTGATGAAATTGCATTTTAACTCCATGTAAAAATAGTCAAAGCTACATCTTGATCGAACTTAACTTAAAAACACGCTACGCAAATTAAATTCGTCAGCAATTATTCGATACATTTCAAAATTAAAAACTGCAGCCATTTGATGGATTATCTCCTTACAAATTTGACATTTTATTTCAGGAATACCTGACCTACTTTTAGCGAATTGTTTGGATCACATTTTTTTTATTCTATATATATTAAAAGTGCTTTATTAGTCGCGAAATATTGTAGAAACAAAATTGAGCTTGTGTTAAGCACAGTTGTAGAAACACAGTTGTGTGATAAGATAAGTTACTGTTGAAAATACGGTGACATGTTTGCGGTCGGGAATCGCTTTAAAAAACTCTATATGCTAATTACACTGCAATTGTGCCGTACCAATTTGTAAGATGGTATAAACAAAATTGCCAACACCTATAATAAAACATGTTAATCTAAAAAAACTTCACATGTGAACGTTTTATTCAAATCATGTTCAAAAATTGCTATAATTCGTTTTTTTCTTGTTATTAATAAATCGAAAATCCTTTTTCAACGTGCAATTATGATATCAAAATTATGTAAATTAGTTAAACACATAAAAAATATTTCTATCTTTTAATTTGTTTCATATATCTCTCACTCACGGTTAGTTATACTGTATTATAAATAAATAAATATTTGTTACACTTACACCAATCAGCCTAGCCCAAACTAAGCTCTATAAGGCTTGTGCAATGGGATCTAGGGTAACGGATAGACATACATATATTATACATATATAAATAATTTTTATTAAAATATATATCAACAACCATGACTAAGGTACAAATGCTCGCATTCATCACACAAACATCTGCCCCCACCGGGATTCGAACCCGGGACCTCAGAGATGGCGACACCTTGAAACCGGTGTATTATCCACTCGACTATGGAGGTCGTCGAATATATTCACTTAATCAATACACACATCCACAAACGCGCGCGCACACATTCATGGACACACATAGATACACAAAATATAAAAATAATAGTCGCAATTGAAACATTGTTAAGTAATAAAGTTAGCAAAGATTATCATATTGTCGTCCAACTTGAAAAGTTTTTGTACATATACCTAATCAGAAGTAATACTTTTGATTAGGTATAGCTAGTACATATAATCATAGTATTGTAACCACCTGCGGGCCTCAAGATACTGGCTTTTGTCTAGTTTGAGTTCCACTGGTACCTGATTTGAACGCCCATTCTTTGCAATATCGACATAGTTGTCATTTTTTTTTATTTATTTATTTATTTACTTGCTTGTCACATGGTTACACAGTTATTGCATAAGGTTAGGTACATTGATCACATGACACCCCGTAGGGGCACTGCAAAACATATAGAATACAAATAACACAAAAAGGAAAAATATACATACACAATAAACTTATTTAACTTATAAAACTAAACTTATTTAACTAAACTTATTTAACATATAAAACATTATACACAATTCTACACTACCATCATCTCATCAGGCTGTCTTATCAGAATAGTATTCCTGTAACGTATAGTAGGTTTTTGCAATAAGATCATATGTGTTGGGCCATGTAACTCGGTTGTTATATATAACTAGCTGACCCGGCGAACTTCGTACCGCCTTAGCGTAGCTTTGATGCACTACTTTATTTTGTATAGTTGAAACGATGCTCTTTTAATATAGTCTATGGCTGTGAATGACGTTGACATTCGTATAAAAAAAATTGACATTCGTAACGCGCGTTTTTTAAAATATGCAAAATTAAATGTATACTTTTCAATATTTCTGAGAGATTTTCTTAATATTTTTTTCCGTAAGAACCATCCTTGGACTTCCACAAACATTTAAAAAAAAGAATTATATAAAATCGGGTCAGCCGTTCACACGTGATGCCGTGACAACGCGAAACGGGTTTCATTTTTATATATATAGATATGTTGGAAAATGTCATGTAACGGTGAGTAGTGGAATTTCGGAGCCTTTGAAGTTGTTCCAAGTTGCTGGATAATACGAACTTCTCTATTACTCAAATTGGATGTTTATCAAAATTCATACAGTTATCAATGGCCATTTAATCAAATAGCATTTTATAATATTTGTGTATTTAATTAATATTGATCTACAATCAGGGGACAATTATACATATAATTATAAGATATATAAGCTTTTGAATAATTAATTCTATATATCCCATTTTTTCAAGCGAAATTATTTTTTAATTATTATATTTATATACAAGCTATGTTACCACGTCATTTTGATAATAGTTATAGATATATAAAGACTTTATTATCACTGGTGTTCATTACACACAAACATAGCTACACAAAATGACTAAAATTATGTAAAATTAACAAATTTTCCATACGAACTAATTAGTGTGCTCCGCTGAAGTGTAAAAGGGTCGTAGCTCAGTGACACTTTACTCATAAAAGGAAAAGAGTTTATGAGCAAAGCTCTCGTATTTTGCTATAATTCGAAGTTTTTCTTGTTTAGGTTTTTTTTTAAATACAAGCTTTTATTATGTGCGCTAAAAAGAACAAAATAAACTTTTACATATGAAAGATTGTCGCGAGATTTACTTATTTATAAAATACTTTTGACGACAACCTATTAGCAACATTTTCGTAGAATTAAAAGAAAAAGTACGTAAATAAGGTTCAATTTTGGCTGTCACATATAAACTATACATCATGTTGTACATCAGTAAGTGAACAATGAAGGTTAGATTAGAATAAACTATTTAAGACTTAAAATCTATTGATAGTTTATTTACAGCTGCTGCTGATATTGAAGACTTTACAACCCTTGGTTATATAATCGTTAGGAGTGTTAGCTCACTATAATTTTTTTTGGAAAATTAAATTCATTACCGGAAATAAACAAGTAACTTATTAGGTGACATTTAATAGTAATTTTAAAATTCATTGACCGTAAGATAAGAAAGCCAGGTCAGAAGTACCCGCAATCGTCGAGCATGTATGAGGAATGTTATGAAAGTAGATGAAGCGAAAGAGATATGTAAAGACCGTAGCAAGTGGAAAGACGTAATCTCTGCCTACCCCCGTGGGAAAAAGGTTTGAGTGTATGTATGTATGTATGTATGTAAGATAAGAAGTATATAAACATGGACACAGCAAACAGCCATTTTTACAAATATACGATGAGACAACCATGATTGTGATAGACATTCTATGCGGAATCCATATTGGTGATAACTTTCTTCTTCCTCCTGTCTTCCTCTGTATCAACTAAAAAACATGCTACCTAAACATACTTTATTACGTAAGTAATTGAATTGAGATAAAACAATTAAGATAAGTTAATAGTTCAGAGTCGGAGCGCTTCGGATCACGTCGCTCAATTTCATCTCGGTTTCATTCGATACGTTTACACGATACTAATTTAAACTACGATTTTTAATTCGTGTCAGTAAAATGACAAGTGTAACTGTCACTGATACAAAAAAGGGTGACCCACTACAACCCACTACAATAGTGATGTTCGGCAATCAATAGATTTAGACATTTAGTCATGCTTTATTTTATTAGGTATCAAAGCGTTTTTTTATTGTAAATATGTAATGCATACCATATTAAATCATATGATTTGTGACACGTGACACTGGAAATGTCATTTTACTGATTCGAATTAAAAATCGAACTTTACACAAATGTTATTGCAGTTCTGCCATCATCAGCAAATGACAGGTCACGTCTATTGAATGTTACGCGATGTAAATTCTTTCAATTAGTTGACTTACAAAAAAAATTTATTTAAATCTTAACGATAGACGACCATGATGTATTTTCTCGAGTTTATTTCGAGACTATAGTTTCACCTAAATGAAAACGCGTTCAACATGAGAAGGCACACAGCCTATTCGGCGTGACCTTTCCGCCTTCAGACGAAGCCGCATGCGGCTGCTTATATAAGCGACCCCGGGCTATAACCAGAGACAATATCTACACTTATATTATAAAGAGGAAAGATTTGTATTTTTGTATGTAACGAATAAACTCAAAAAGTGCTGGATCGAATTTTTCCATTAGAAAGCTACATTATCACTGAGTATATAGGCTATATTTAGTACTAGATAACTATAGAAATCTTTAGACATTCTTACTAAAACCAACCGAAGGTGTAAAAAAAATGCCATAAATTCGTCGCCGACGCCGCAAAGGGGCGAACTTCATACAAAACAGTCTAAATACAGCAATGTAAAATATTACTGCTGTATTAATTTAGTAGCTACGTCTCCGTCCGTCTATTACAATTGATTTTTATAATTATAATAGTTTTTTTCTAAATAGAAATACAGCTAAAATATGCACGCCATCGGGGGAAAAGAAACATTTTTTTTGCTCTCCTGAACAATTTTGTTAAATGAGATTCGCCCGTTTGCGGCGTTGGCGACGAAATGTCTTTCATCGCATACGCTGCGAAGAGTATTAATGATAGAAATATGAAATACATTTATTGATGGATCACACAACGATACGAACAACAAACAAAACAAAACAATACAACAATTAAATGTACCGCTGCATGATACCATCACTGTAGCAAGCTCAGTATAAGCAGGCAAGGCCTGCTGCACTTTTATTCCTGGTATTCTGCTTGCTACAGTAGGACATCAGTATCTATAAAGTAAGTATGAACAAAAAACTGCCACTTTTCAAATCTTTTTGACAGGCGGAAGCCTGTCGGCTCCGCTATTAATATATATTTTGGTACAATATACTTAATGCGTTTAACAGGCAAAATTATATTGACAAGCTAGCAGATCACTCACCACGTCTAATGTACGCGAGTTTTATTAGATTCGCAGTAAATATTCGCAGTCTCGTTCCGGTGTGTTATTCTTAGCTATAATACACTTATCAGCCTTGCAATTTTTCATCTTTTTTACAATTGTTTTGTCATTTCATGAATTCTATAATATGTATGGGATAACAGTACGGCCGCTGAGAGGATGTGTTTCAGATGTATGAAGTCGGTTCCTTACGTACATGGAAGTTTTGAGAAGCGATATATATGTTACTGTAAAAGCTCGATCTACGGTAAATTCTAAGATTTTCCAGTAAAACCCAAGATTTACCAATTCTTTATGGTAAAGGTCATGTCAATGTGTGAATGTGGTCAAAAAGGTATGCGATTCGAACTTTTTTCACCATTTACTTAGTAAATCTTAGGATTTACATCAAAGGCACTGTAAATGTTGCAAAAAAAATCATGTCATAATGTGTTCAGCGCATCGACTCGTTGTTAAATGTCTAAATAGAAAATACTGATCAGTTATTAGTCAACGTAAGCGATATGTTTGTTAGAAGATAATTTTACTTGCGTTATTTTTTACTGCAGTTTCTAACTGCAGCTCCGACGTGAAGAATACCCTGTTTAAGGCATATTGCCTAGGTATGTATACTTGTCAGCTTTGGTACAACTTCACTAGGAAATCCTTCAGTACCATAAGGGTCCAGTACAATAATGTGTATAGGGCCCTTATGAAGTTGCCAAGGCACTGCAGTGCATCGATCATGCTCTCTGAGGCGGGAGTCCCTGATTTCTTTGCCATAAGACGGACGAGGATAGCAGCCTTCTGGAGTAGAGTGAGTCGCTCAAACAACACCATACTGAGGGCTGTCTCTGACTATCTGACCAATCCCATCTACAGCTATTGGATTTCTATCCATATGGAGGCAATTAGAAAGTAGGTGATAGCTTTTGTATTTGTATTGTATTTTTATTGCTTTTAATTTAATTTAATTATATAATTTGTATTTTATATGATATGGGTCTATGTGTGCCTGAAGTAAACGGATTTTATTTTTATTATTTATTTACTACTTAGGGAGTATTTCTAAGATTTTAAAATGGTATAATATTCAAAATGAAAATAATTCAAATATTAGTTAGGATTAGTTATTTAATTACTATCGTTTGATACTCATATAATATGTATCTAACATTTGACTAATAGTTAATTGAAATAAATGACTAACAATTACTCATTACTTTATTCCTAAAACCAACATCTACCAGTTGACATCAATCTTGTTATTTTTTTATTCATAGTATGTATATCTGTGTTTTTCATATGCATTTCATAGTTAAAGATCTAGTGGTCTTTAACTGTGAAATTGATGTTGTTTTGCTAGTATTTAAAACTTTTTAAATTTAATCGCCATAGTAAATATTTGTTTGTACATTCCCTTTAAGCCCTAAAGTTAAAATTTTGGTCATAGCGGAATCTAAGAGTCAGGTTATTTCAAACGAAAACATAATCTTAGAGTGCCTGCTGTTTTTTGTCATAATGTTGTACGTCATCTATAGGCACTAATATTATAAAGAAGTAAAGTTTGTGTGTTTTTATATATGTTAAATTTTAAGGGGTAATCTCGGGATCTACTGAAAGGATTTTTAAAAAATTCTTTTACCAATAGAAAGCCACATTATTACTGAGTGTCATAGGTTATATAAAAAATCGAAAAATAAAAAGGCTTTTTCGTAGTAGTCAGTTTTGCAAAGTGAATCGAAGAGTTCTAGAGAAAAGATGAGGAGCTTGAAAATGCCTACAAAAAGTCAACGACAGCATATTATGTCTAACTTTATATTTAAGTTACAAAAAGTAGTGCTTTTATATTAGTATAGATAATTTAATTTTTAATATTAATAAAATAATTTAAATCATTAGGTGATATTTATTAGTCTTATATTAACAAAAAGTATGAATCCTTATGAAAATAAGTAAGACGATGAGCTTAAGTGGGAAGACCAAAGTAGCGGACGGTGCGCGATAGCTTCGGGCTTAATTCGGTTCGCGTTTTTGCTCGCTTCAGGGATTAGTAATATTATGCCTAAACGAAGTGGGCACGGGTTGACTATAACTTTATAATAACTAAGTTTCTTGCCTTCGAATCTATGTAATTACTTAGTTCAACGTCAATATTAATGTGTGTATAAACATTATATAAAGTTCTCTTGATTATTACATGGACCAAATAAAATTCGAAATAGCAATTCTATACTTTAACCCCGAATATTTAAAGTTTCTTATTCTAGTAATGTTGGCTGAGTGTTGGTTAACCAATCAAACAGCATTCAATCATGCACTTAGCAACAGTTCAAATTGTTTTCAATGTTATTTATGTCGATAATCCATCGACGTCCATATATGGTAAGCTGGATTACAATGTTGAGGCGGCAACAAATTATTTTTGATATTACCGATACATGAACAGGAAACCGCTTTCCAGGACTTGCTATTTGCAGCCGTCAGGCGTGCAAGTTAACGTAAACACGCATCGTTGTTTGAATATGTTTAATGTTTCTTATTAAGCAATGTCGATTTTGTAATTTCCGATGTGAAGCTGAGGTTATTTTCATGTTTGGTTACTGCCTTTAAGGCACGACTTCTGCTCGCATGAAGCAACGTCTCTCATAAGCCACACTCAATAAGTTATTTATTTTTATTTATTTAAATATTATGGATGTATTTAAAAACTACTAAAAGAATTTTGATAAAACTTTACAGTATTATAGTTTTACATTAGAATAACACATAAGCTGCAACTTATAAAGAAATACGACACTTTTATATAAGCTACTCGAAATTACCTGAACAGACGAAGTCGTGACCAGCTTAATATAAATATAAATAAATAAGTAAAGTACTACTCGTAGCGGACCCGACAGACTTCGTCTTGTCAAAAAGATTTATAAAAAGGCAGTTTTATAGATAAATAATTTAAGAAAGTAGTTATAGTGAAGTAAGTACAATAGTTAGACATATGGTCTCGCGAAGTTTTTTGTAGATATTGATATATTCTAAAATAATGTCGAACATTTTTTTGTCCTATCATTAATACTCTTCGCAGCGTATGCGATGAAAGACATTTTATGACAATTTTTTTTACACCTTCGGTTGGTTTTAAAAATCATTTCTAAAGATTTCTATAGTAATCTAGTACTAAATATAGCCTATGTTACTCAGTGATAATGTAGCTTTGTAATGAAAAAATAATTATTAAAATCGGTCCAGTACTTTTTGAGTTTATTCGTTACATACAAAAATACAAAACTTTCCTCTTTATAATATTAGTGTAGATAAAAGGTAGACTTAATGTAACAAAGTATTCTAAACTAGTCAACACTAGATTTATATCTCGCCATTCAACTGACTGATAGAGGTACTATTTATCTATTTATTAATTATTATATTAAAAAGAACTGCGTTTGGCGAAGACACACATGAAAACTATCACAAACTTATTAACACTCGTATATACATAAATATAAAAATAAATATTTATATATATAAATAACTTATAACTTGATATATAAAAATGTAATATTGTTTTCGTTTATTAGAAAAAGTAATGGTATGCAGCAAGTTAGACTGATTATTTGGTGAATATAAAAACGCAGGAAGGCGTTGGATGAGCAAGAGCAGTGAGCATAGCGGTGGACCTCCCTTTATTAAAAGATGACGAAGACACAATTAGTGATATTGGTCATAAATCTGTTTATTTACAAATCTCTAAATAGCTTCTCTATTTCCGCAGGAATACAGCAGTGTTCGAAAGCGGAATAGTAGCAAATACTACTCGTATCTATACAAACTTTCACGCTTTTAATATTAATAGAGACTTATGTCAGAAGTTGTCAATGTACAGGTTATACGCTTTCAGGGACGGTAAAACATGTTTACATTTTTTAAATATTTTTGTTTAACATTGTTTCGGCAATAGGAATCCACGCATGCCGAGCATAATTTATTCCTATACTTATGTACTATTTATTTAAATAATAATTTTTTTATTCCGCTATGACGGAACTTTTAGTGTTACCGGCTCTTTTTTTTTTGTTTCCCTGAGGAAAATGCATTAAATTGCATACCCCGGCTGTGGCGAGCCGGTGGTTATGTGGGGCTCTCCTCCCCAGAAGGGGGAGGCCTACCCACTAAAAACCTCAGGGATGGCCTGCCTCAGGCATGTAGGGAGCCCCCGGGAACACCAAGCCACCTCCGGGAACCCCCAGCCTCCGCCCCCCTGCCCAGAGGGGAGCCCTCCTCAGGGGAGGCCACACTACCTCCCCCGGTCTCCCCCACCGACGACGACCCCCGGCCACGGAAGGGGCGTGGTCTATCCGGGTCGCCGTAGCAGTCGCGACTTCCTCGCGCCCGCCGGCGACCCGCGGCGGCGCCGCAGCCGTGCTACCGAGCCCGGCGCCGCCTTCTTCGAGCGGGATCGGCCATCTCCCGACCACGCTCGGCGGCCTCCTTCTGGAGCATCACTGCTTCACAGAAGGAGGCCACAACCCTCCAACCTCCCTCGTCCGCCAGCATTGCCGCAATCAATGCTGGCAGAGACAGATCTCGCCCGATCTCTGCGCCCAAGACTCGGCGCTCGGAGACCCACGCGGGGCACTCCGCCAGCGTGTGCTGGGCCGAGTCGAGGTCGGATGCGCAGTGGTGGCAATGTGTCGATCCCTCCCGTCCTATTCGACACAGATACTCACCGAAGCAGCCGTGCCCGGTGAGTATCTGAGTCAATCGGTAGGTGACCTCCTCCTTCCCGTGGAGCCAAGCTTCGAGGTGCGGGAGTACGGCACCGACGGCCCGCTGGCGCGCGCAGATCCGTAATTCGAGCTGCGCACGCCAGGCCGCTACAAAGTGTTACCGGCTCCTGGACCATTACTTCTTATGATGGTCGCAGATTTGCTGTAAATCTGAGAGACAACATTATCTACTTTAGACAACTGTTCTTACTTAGCGTAAATCCAGTTTGCTTATTTCTAAATAACAGCTATTAAAAAAATAGCTGTTATTGAGCTTCTCTCATGTAGGTCTCTTCTTGTTTATAAACTTTGCTTCAAATAGACAATAAAATTGCAATGACAGGTATTTTGATACGATGCAGGTGTGTTAACAGAACCTTTGGTTTCTAGGAAGCCACTACCTATCGCGTGTTCTGCTGACGACTCAGGTATGGGGCCGTGCGAAGCATCGCTATTAGATATGAATAATTTTCAAGACTTTGCAAACTACATATACTGAAAATCAAAGGAAAGTAGTCCTTATCTAAATGACACAAGGCTACATATAAATGCATTTTTGGTATTTATTCCTGAACGACGATTTGAATTTGGAAAGCTATTCTGAGAAGCTATATTATTCTCGAATTTTCGTGTCAACTCGGGGCATCAATTTGAAATTAGAAGCAGAGGCATTTACTCTATTTTTATAATTTATTTTTAATTACGTGTTCCGGATGTCACTGAGAAAAATGGCGAAAAATTCCGATACTGTCATAGCAATTATATGATACATAATTTGATTTCCCCATACTTTCCAAAGACTAACATATCTTTGTTTTATGGATATAATATTCTTTATTTAGAGCTCATTTCTTTTGATTTTGCCAATTTAAAATGTTACAAACGTTCTATTTATTTAAATTAAACTTATTGAAAATTTTGCTATTTTAATTTTTTGTTCTGAATACCTTGGATTGCGACTACAGCTCGAGAAAGATTTCAATTCAAACAACAAGCAGCCTAACGTAAAATATATGCCAATTTATTCTTACCAAACTGATAATAAGATTTATGAAGTCAATTTGACGTTTATATGTCGAAAGCGATAGTTCAACTAGATAAGCATGATCTTCTTTAGCTACAGAAGCATCGATTCTGCTGGATTTTTTCTTTTCTTCGTACTTGTAAGAACAATATTCAATGAGAGGAACTATTATGTGTTACTAAACTTTATTATCGTTGGATCCGTTATGGATGGATGGCTCACGTAATATGGTGCTATAACGTGATATACAGGACACGAAATGTATATTTTTTATTATGAGCCCGCTAAAAATCTGCAATTTGTGAATAGTTGTTTGGAAGTAAGAACGGACCAACAAAAAGTGAGTTTGAATGCTTGCGCTATTTTACTTGGCCACGAATCGCATTTGGACAATTCTACTTGAGAAGTATATGAGTGTTAATGTTGAGTAGAAAGCCACTCATTGTTCGCAAGCAAACAATAACCCATATATTCTTACATCTTGGGAACGCTTCTTCGCACATGGCTAACAAAACAATTTCATTTTTAGCTTATTAAAATCTGTCACCTATCCTACAAATAGCCTGACAGCACTAGATTTCTTTCTTCTGCAATCTAAATTAAACGAATGAATAAAATTGAAGTTGAAACTTTTTTGAGTATTAATTTGTTTTATAATCATAGCACAATTTTAATTATATCAAAATATAGTAGCATCCGCTGAACATAATTCTGTTTTCTTGATCAAGTCATACATTTCGATCTAAATGCGGATAACTCGTCCATGTATTTTCTACGTTAAGAAGCGGAATATAGTCGTAGTGCGTGTTGTATCCTTCGTCATCGTTCAATTATTCTGTATAATTGGACTTAATGTTTATCAGTCTATTGTATATATATATTTGGCATAATAAGGACCAAATGTGTGGATTGATTTTAGTATTATTACTTCTATTGATAGTGGTTATTATTACTTCTATTAATGTGTGGTAATTTTTTATTTATCACTGGAGACAAGATATTAACGAAGATATGGTGGAATAAATTCAGTAGTTCTAACATGGACAGATTTTAACTATCATCTCGGCTTCATAAATATTACTCAACAATATTGAAGCATTCGAAGGATGGCGCCGATGGCGATGGCGATGGCGATGGCGAAGTACCAAACTAATTTGTTGACTAAATTCGTTAATATACTAACTCCATCTAGGTATGAGGTGCAAATGATAATTACAAAGTCAATGATTATTTAAACGATGCCAATGAGGTTGATTTGAGGATACATTCTAAAGTGAAAATATTTGTTTTCCCGTATAAATTGTAAACACATATGTACATTGTATGATAACGACATAATTTATTGTAAATGTTATTATTACTTTTGATAAAGCTGATAAGTTTCTTGCGCCCAATCTTTTTATCAGCTAAAAAATACGTACTGAATGGGAAAAACGATTCAAAAGAGCTTTCTATAAAGTCATATTTGAATAAAGTTAATTTGATTTTGATTTATAATTATACATTTTAGACGAAATTACAACGCAATCTTTTATACTTTTAAAATATATCTACGGTGGTATAAAAAGTCTAAAAGTTTTATACTAGACGATTATCTACACAAAATCATTGTATTGTAGTTATAACAACATAATAAAGTAGTGATTAGTTCCCAAAGAAAACTCCCTTAAGTTGATCCGGATAAAGTTCAAAATCTATTATAGATGCGTTCGACTAAGAATCAACTCTACATTTGTTAACTTGAAGTTCAAATTTACGTAACAGCATTTTTTATTTTGCCCTGTTCATTTGAATGGCATTTGCAATGTTAGCGTTCTTGTTACTAAGGTAACCTTAGTGATTTTCTGCTTGTGTCTAAAACTTTATGCCCTATATGTCTTGAAAGATATTCAGTGCTAGTTATTATACTCTACAATTTTTTGTATCAATCAATGCTGTTGATTTGATTCTGATTATTAAATAAATTTATATTTGCGAAAAAGTGATAGCTTTAATTTTAAATTTATTTAAATAGTATTTTTTTAGTGAATGAAAATATAAACATAAGAAGAAAAAGAATAGAAACGAAATAACACAGGAAAGTGCGTAGCTAAGGTCGTACTACACACGAAAGTATTCACTCGTTCGTAAGCGATCTAGGGGGGTACTCTTAAAAACGATATGCGATATATTCGTGGACTTCGTCGTGTCGTATCCTACTCTTAGTTACTATCGTTTTAAAGCATTCCACCGAACGATCGAACGAACGATATTAATTTTGACATAAGAAAGCCTCAAATCACAACGATGAATTGAATTTGACAGACGAATATTCGCAAAATTTACATCAAATTTGCGAAAAGTAATACGATACGGTTTGGGGTGTCGTGTTGTAATCATCGTAAATTTTGACGTTTATATATCGAATATCGTTTTTAAGAGTACGCCCACTGGAGACGTAATTTGAATCATCAAACGTTGGAATTCGAATACGAATACAAACCGTGCTCGAAATTATTTTCTCCTGATAACAATTTTTTTGATTTTTGAAATCACTCGAATTCTGTGTTGTCATTAAAAAACAAATTCTTAGTTAAGTTCCATTTCACGCAGAAAAATTCAAAATCACAACAACAAAAACAATAAACCGGCGATGACCCACACGTGAAATGGATCACTGTCAAGGTCACTTCAGCGTTGGATATTCTACTAGTAGAGATCAAAAACGAGTGGGTTGAACCACTCGTTGCACAACGCACGAAATGAAGGTTCAGAAATAGTGAATTCGGTAATTCGTCTACTCACGATTCTATATATTTCGAATCTCACGATTTCGAATGCGAATTGGTTTTCTATTGTTTCAAAAATTCGTCTCCAGAGGGAAGCGACTTAGAGACAGGCATTCCTATTGTATGCAGACGGACAAGTGGATAAAACAATAACTGATGAAAGTAATCAAATTGTTCATGAGACACACTTACAGTGCACATACACATACAACACCCACATACACAAACACACACACAAATATTCATAAAAACATACATACAGAAACACGTGGATTGAAATGGATTATAAAATACATTCTCTTACTCTCCATCAAAGTAGAAAAAGGATAACAGAGTTGTTGAGGCCGCCACGAATTTTTATTTATTTTCTTTTTTCGGCCATGCCATCATATATAATATTAATCACCTGAGTTGTTATTTTTTTTATATATTTTTTTTTAATAGTGAACACATAGTAATTGTTCCCGATCGAAAAAATGGACTGTATTAAATAAAATGAAATACGTGAATTATGATATATATTAAAATAAATACTATAAGTAAATAACAACAAGAAATCTAAAAATATAAGCTATGTGGAATTTGCTGACAATCAAACGTAACGTAAAAACAAATGCCAAATCTGACAAGTACCCATAGACATTTAGCCTAACCGGCCAGTCGCCAACAGTAATATAGTAGAACTTATATTAATAAGTTTGACTGTGTATTTTGGTGCGTATGTTGTGGCTGTCTTAAAAAAATGTTATATTCTATAGGTAAATATTTTAAGTTAATCAAATTAACTTTATTTCATTTCTGGTGTTCCTGTTACATAAATAAATATATAGCTATGTTAAGTACACGTGTTTCTTTCAAGTGGGCGGGAGCGTGATGTCCTGTAGTACAGGTATTAAAAAAATGTAGTAGTACGTAGTACTATTATGCAATATTTATTCCATCGTATTTATACTATTTTTTATAAGAGAGAAGATAGTAGTAATTTTAAAGTGCAGTGACACTGCTTTATCAGGCATGTTAGTCATATGAACTAAGTTCTGAGATGACGTTCCACTATTTCCTTGTAGTTTTGAAATTGGAATGTGGGCCAAAACGGCATTATGTGGTAAGCGCTAACCTACAAACCTCTTTAAAATAATGTAATCTTTATCGATCGTGATAATATAAAAATTCATTTGTGCTCACACTAACACTTATGTGTGCGAATCGACACAATGCGAGTGTGACATTCTTTTTATAAATGCGGCGTTAATAAATCGCATTAGTGTCGCAGTGTCTAAAGTGCCTTATATGTACGGAGTGCCGACGCGGAAATATATCCGCCGCGCGCCCAATCATTAAATGACAGCCGGAAACGAGGATACCAGTCCCTACTACGAACATATGATCCCATAATGTTTGTTGAACGTGACAATTGTTGTGACGACAAAATGTGATCGGCACAATGTACACTTTCAGAATTTTGGTGGCACTTGAAAATGTATTTATCTAACGAGAAATCGCAGATTGCTTAATAAATAAATATAAATAAATGTTATTTACAATTAGCTACTATTTATTTTTTTTAGGATAGGGTAGCAAACGAGTAAACGGATCACCTGATGGTAAGCGATAACCGTTGCCCAAACTCGCGATGTTCCACTCAACCTCTGGAGGTCGGGGGTAACCGTTCGGAACTTAGTTCCATGCGGTGACTTCAAGCGCCACTCGTTACTACGAGCGGGTCCTCGGGGTGGGCCATTTTAGGGCCCGTTGGCTTCATTGTTTTTTATTTTTCAACTGTTTGTTTTGAGGGTTATCTTATTTTCCTGGGGTGGTCTTCTTCTTGTTAGGTGGCGTCAGTTTCTATAAGGTCTCTAGGCAATTTCCTTTTCCTTCCCTCAGGGGGCCTGGCGTGTTGTGGCGCAATCTGCTTGATATGGGGGTGCTGAGACCTAGCTGCCCGCTCGTACATCTTAGCTGCGAGCCGCTTGGTAAAATCTATTATGTCAAGGCATCTAAGATCTCTTTTTATCACCTCGTTCCTAACATAGCGCGGGGCCTGCACTATTGTTCGGAGCGATTTATTTTGTTGTATCTCTAACTTCTTCCTGATTGAGTTAGAGGTCAGGGCCATCCATGCAGAGGCAGCGTAGGTCAATCGGCTTCTGATGTACATTTTATAAATAGTCATCTTTTGGTTGACAGGCATCGTGGATGTTAGTATTGGTCTTAAGACCATCCTTGTGGCTTTGGCTTTGTTACATGTGGTGCTGACATGGTGATTCATTCGTAGATGCCTGTCGAGGGTCACCCCCAGGTAGGTGACCGTCCTCTGCCAGGGTATCTTAAACCGTTGCCCAGAGGAGTCACAGATGCGTTGCCGGCCTTTTAAAAGGGAATAAGGGGGAAGGGGGGGTGGGGGGTATCTGGTACCCTCACTCACTCGACGAAAACAACAACGCAAGCGCTATTTTACGCCGGTTTTCTGTGAGGCCGTGGTATCACTCCGGTCGAGCCGGCCCAATTCGTGCCGAAGCATGGCTCTCCCACGGCAGACTACAACTAGGCATGTGTTATGGGATCTAGGGTAACGGATAATCATACATATAGGTATGTATTATATAAATATTTTTTATAGAAATATATATTTAGAACTATGTTAAGGTACAAATTCTCGCATTCATCATACTAATCTGCTCTTCATCAGCCATTGGACTACGGAGCTCGCCAAGAGAAAATATATCAGTATATTTCCTACTAGCTATACCGCCCGCGGCTTCACCCGCGTGATATTAGTTTTCCCTTATGTCAAAGGTACCAAGATTCATGTTCTTATCTTCTATTCAACCCCCATTTCACCCCCACACTGGTAACATTTCAAAATGCTGGGACAAAAGATTTTTTGTTTCTTATGACGTGATATTTGACGAACTTGCATACTAACTTTCAAACCTTATTTCACCCCTTAGCTAGTCGAAATTTCAAAAATGCTAGAACAAATGTTTAATGATTTCCTATCAAGTGCTTAAATATAAAGTTTCATGGTTTTATCTTTTAAAATTAAGAAATCCCATACAAACTTTCAACCTCTATTTCAACCCCTACATCCCTTTTTTTCGAGATAAAAAGTACGAGAAAAAAAGATTATGTTCTGTCTCAGGGTCTAAAGATTGTCTGTATCAAATTTCATCAAAATCGGTTGCGAGGTTTAAGCGGGAAAGCGTAACAGACAGACAGACAGAGTTACATTCGCATTTATAATATTAGTTGGATAGTTTCCATTCCTTGAAAATAGCGCTCGAGTAATATTTTTTACCGTAAATATTTATTAATTTGGTTATTTGAGGAAAAGGAGTGTCTCATAAAAGTGACAAAGACAAAATCGTAAAATGTGGAAAATAATTAGACATGATTACATACACAATAATATTGTAAAAACGTACATTTACAAAACCTTCGTCGTGGCATGAAGCCTTTTATGACACAGCTAAGAGATATTTTACATAGCAACATTTGATTAAAAAACCAAAACATAAATTAAAATGTAGTCTCCCGATCCTTTCGTATGTATCACTTGCACATATATTTATTTTTTCAATAAAAAAAATAAATAAATAATAATAATAAATATTTGTTACACTTACACCAATTAGCCTAGCCTAAACTAAACTCTGTAAGGCTTGTGCTATGGGATCTAGGGTAACGGATAGACATACATATATTATACATATATAAATATTTTTATAGAAATATATATCAACAACCATAATGAAAAGAGTGTACTCCCATTTAAAAGGCCGGCAACGCGCTTGTGACTCTCTGGTGTTGCGGGCGTTCATGGGCGGCGGTAATTGCTTACCATCAGGTGATCCGTCTGCTCGTTTGCCCCTTATCACATAAAAAAAAAATACTAAGGTACAATCACATCTACGCCCACCGGGATTCGAGCCGGGGTCCTAAGAGATGACAACACATTGAATCGTCAAGAAATACAGACAAGAAATATAATTTATCTTTAAAATAATAGATAATCACCGAAATTGCTATGTTAATTTAATCCTTTGTATATTATATATAATCCTTTGTATAATATAGTATTTGACCTCTTTGTCAGTTGCTTATGGATTTTCTCTGACGGGCGCTTCCTCTTTTTTAACGTGTCTCTTATTTTCTCTGAAACTTCACCTGGAAAGAATTTTAATTGTCTTAAGGAATTCTCTTGTACGTAATCTTCTCTTCATAATTACAAGTAACTTTCTCTTTTTGTAATTGTAGGTGTGATTACATTCAAATAATTTATTTTTAAATTTATGTTTATAACGTGACGTGTTACTTTTGAACGTCATGAAGAAGGTACTATATTGGTCCACAAGATTACGTTTACGATAGGAGTTATGGAACCATCAATTAAATGGTTACTTTTATTTTCTACTAGCTTTCTGCCCGCGGCTTCGCCCGCGTGGATTTCGGGATTGGGTCTATAGAGGGTTAAGGGCCATAGCTTTTGCCCACGGCTACATATGCGCGGAAGTCGGTTTAAGGCGCGAAGGTTTTATCGCGCTTCCCGTGGGACTATCCGTTTTTACGAGATAAAAAATACGCAAAACCTTGCTCAAGACTCACTCTATCTATAGATGAAAACCTGTGCAGTAGTTTTTGAGCGAAGCTTTTATTGCACATCCCGGGGGATCTGTCGTTTTTTTCGGGATAAAAAGTGCGCGTTATTTAATCCGGACTTTTATCTTTACGTCTGCATATTTCAAAGCAATCGGTTCAGTAGTTACGGCGTGAAACCAGAACAAACAAACAAACAAACTCACTTCCCGATTTGTAATATTAATAAGAATTGTATTATTCACCTTTTGCTCAAACGCAAACTCACTAGCTATCTCCTCGGGTGTCTCGCTCTATCCACCATTTTCAATGCATAACGGCTTTCTCTCATGAAACAATTTTATTCGCTAATTTATAAAAGTATTTAAATATAATTTGTCACTTCAAGAGGATTCAAACTTTATCACGAAGATTTAATTACGTTCCATCTATTGTTCAGCAATTTCAAAATTGTTCGCTAATCATAAAGCAATTCTATTGACTACAGTGTTTATAAGCCCATTTCATCTTTTCGCCTAAAGGTGATTCACTCTCATATCAGTTAATTGACCGGAACCTTTAAAGATAAAGCCAATAGCGTTTTGTTGCAGAAACAAATATCTAATGCGACGCACCACACCAAGAGCAGGGCTGAGGCGCATCCGACGGCTTACTATCACTAACGACCGTTGACAGCTTACTCCGGCCGCTTAAGAGAACGTCAGATGCACGATTAGAGAGTAATAGTGATATAATTTTCTGATAGTGTCATCTCTGTCTAGACATGAGTGACCTTAATTTTAGCTATCGTAGTAGGTTCAGTGCCATTTGTAATATCCGCCGACACTCGACGATATTCGATTGCGCTTGTTAGATGTAATCTGTGAATGAATGTGGCATCTGTCTAGAAGGTACTTGTTTGTTTGTGGTTATTTCTTGTTTGTTGATTTGTTGTTTGGTCCAAAAATTTGGAGTTGGTAATTGTTGGTAGTTTTGGACTATGGTTCAATCAAGGTTTTCTCTGATAGCAAAGACACAGTAAGACAGAATTTACATTAATTATACAATAATGACCTTGATTTTTTCTTTTATATATTATATATATTTAATGTAAAAAAAAAGTCAACACAAAAAGATGACATACAACTAGAGATCGGATGATCGGATGCATATTTACCTAAAGTTAGTTTAAGACAAAGCATGGAAACGGCTTTTTATTGGTTTGTTAAATAAAAATCTCGGGATTGCGGAATTGGATAGCCGGATATTTATTTATTTACCTAATTTAGTTTTTGACAAAGTATGGAACTGTCTTTTTATTTTATTTCCATAAATACAAATCCCGGAATTCCGGTACTGTAGAACATTTTGGTAATGCAAAACTAGTCGGTAATATGAGCTTAAAAACGACGTTACATGAAGGTTAGTTTCAGTTCCCCGTGTGATTTGTGAGTAGGTATTTAGAGGAATCGTACATTCATAAATCGCACGGGGAACTGAAACTAAACTTCATGTAAATACGTATGCATAGTTGTATAAATGAACCCGGAGTCTCGGTCTTTTGAAAATAAATACCACGTGCTAATTTAGTAATTTTCAAACAATATTACTACGTTAAATTTGCAGTCCCGTATTTTCCCGGGATTTTTATTTAACAAAATGTATTTTAAAAAGCCGCTTCCATAATTTGTGGGCCAAAAATTAACTTTAGGTAAATATGCATCTGATTATCCGATCTCTACATATAACGTAGCTATAATAGAACAAAAGAGATTAAAATAGATGTTAATATATGCACAAAATATACCTTTGTGTAGAGTTTATATTATAACAAATTCTAATACATAAATAAAACATATATACGCAATAGGCTATACATGATAGCCTTTTTTTGCGGGGGGAAAATGCTCCTTATGCACCTTGTCACCGCGCTGGCTAGGCGCGGCCGTGAGTGGGGCTCTCCGGTAGATGACCGGCCTACCCATTAAAAATCCCCCGGTGTCCTTCCAGCCCATATCGGGGCGCGTGGTGGACTGCGCTTTGCGATGCGACCGCCAGATACATAATAGCCTAATATCATATTTCATAGCCTAAGATTTTCCTCGAAGGAAAGCTTCCGCAATTTATTTTTAAGACTAAGCCTTTAATTTGCAGGAATCAAACATTTCTGACTAAACTAAAACAAATCGTAATATGAATTTAAAACGATAAGACATCTTCGTTAATTTGAGGTTATAATTTCGAACAATGTACCTACTGCCAAATACTGTTCTTCTTTCCGAAGTTTCATCAAGTGAAGTTTAAGGATATATTAAAATATATTCGAATCGAATAAGAACCGTGATAAGAGACATGCGAAATTTCCTTTTTCGTAGAAATAGAATCGTATTTTCAATTTAATGTTCCGAACGGAGCCTATTTCGTCTATGTCTAAATTAGTTCCAATGGAACCGAGCAAAGACAGATTTGAACTTGTAGACGATGCAATCGGTAATTTCTTCATCTTTGTAGGTAACCCAAATATTAAAAAGTAACATCGGTATTCTATATACTTAGTTTCTTTGAGGTTTTAAAATGTGTCCTTACGCAGTCGAAACAGTCTCACCAGGAGACCTATTTTTGAATTACGAATGTGACTTCGAAATCACCGATGTGACTAATAATCACCGATTTTCAATAATTCTTTAATATCACTGATGTGACTACCTTAGTCACAGGTGTGATTTCATTACGAGTGCCCTCACCCACTCGTAATCAAGTCATACTTGTGGAAATGTTATCTGTGTTTTGTCTGATTTTTCAGTCTATATATACAATATGTATATAACCGCAATGGTTAAGCCGGCAATAACCGGCAGCGGCTACATTCTGCGTGGAACCGAACTCTTACATTTATGTGTGTACTTTATCTATGTTGGCAGCTTTGCGATCGACTTTCAAAAATTGGATGTTTAGGAATCCGTGACCTCAAAGTCACCGCTGACTATTTAGTCAGCGGTGATTTCGAAATCGCATTCGTAATTCAAAAATAGGTCTCCAGTTTCATCACAGAACACAGGAAAGAGGTCTTTTTGTTCTGTGAGTTTTATCGTTGTTCTAAACTACGAAACGGTAACCTGTATTTGTTTTTGTATTAAAATACAAATTACATTCTTTCGAATCAAAAAAATGTTAAATTATATAATACATATTTCGTAATATGTGGTTCAAGCGTTCAGATCGACAACTGTTATAAAACATGTCCATCACGACAAAATTTTGTTTTGACGCCTCGATGACAGTCAAATTGCTGGCAACTGTGATATACATATGAGCACACAATAAGGGGGCCGCTCGGAAGCGGTGTATTATTTAGCAATTTTTTTACGACTCTGTGTATTGTGATAATATTTTATTGCGCCCCGCATGAAAGGTGTTTTTTTCTTTTAACGATCAACAACTGTTAAACTGGTTACTGTGTAACTAAATATTATTTCACCGCTTTTATAAACATTCTATATAACTTTTATTAAAGGTATACATGTTTATCAGATGTTGACCTACATCTGATAACGCCTCGCCTCGCAACAATCTTAAAAAAATGGAGTAATTTCACCCGTTTTTCCAAGATTTCCCTTCACTGCTCTGCTCCTTTTTTTTTTTTTTGTTCCTCTGAGGAAAATGCATTAAATTGCATACCCCGGCTGTGGCGAGCCGGCGGTTATGTGGGGCTCTCCTCCCCAGAAGGGGGAGGCCTACCCACTCAAACACAAAACACAAAAACCTCAGGGATGGCCTACCTCAGGCATGTAGGGAGCCCCCGGGAACACAAAGGCAGTTCCAGGAACCCCAGCCTCCGCTCCCCTGCCCAGAGGGGAGCCCTCCTCGGGGGAGGCTACTACCTCCCCCGGTCTCCTCCACCGACGACGCCCCCCGGCCACGGAAGGGGCGTGGTCCATCCCGGGTCGCCGTAGCAGTCGCGACTTCCTCGCGCCCGCCGGCGACCCGTGGCGGCGCCGCAGCTGTGCTACCGAGCCCGGCGCCGCCTTCTTCGAGCGGGATCGGCCATCTCCCGACCCCGCTCGGCGGCCTCCTTCTGGAGCATCACTGCTTCACAGAAGGAGGCCACAGCCCTCCAACCTCCCTCGTCCGCCAGCATTGCCGCAATCAATGCCGGCGGAGATAGATCTCGCCCGATCTCTGCGACCAAGACTCGGCGCTCAGAGCCCACGCGGGGCACTCCGCCAGCGTGTGCTGGGCCGAGTCAAGGTCGGATGCGCAGTGGTGGCAATGTGTCGATCCCTCACGTCCTATTCGACACAGATACTCACCGAAGCAGCCGTGCCCGGTGATCACTGCTCTGCTCCTATTGATTGTAGCGTGATGAAAATTATACTACAACCAGCTCAGGAGTATGAAAAATAATTGAACTAAATTTCGTTACAATCCGTCTAGTAGTTTTTGTTTCTATAACGGTTATACAGACAGGCAAAAATTTTACTGATTGCATTTTTGGCATCAGTATCGATCCTTAATCACCCCCTGATAGTTATTTTGGAAATATATTTCATGTACAGAATTGACCCCTCTACGGATGTATAGTAAGTATAGATAATTTAAATAAAAGAAAAAATGTTTGTGATGCTTCAATGTAGTGTATTTTAGTATGGAGCATATTAAAGCGACCTACAACAAAACCGCTTATTACTTCTACAGTATTTCCAAATTTCCAGGATCCTGTTTTAAAGTCAACTTCAAACATTTATGAATTCATTAAAAAAATGTGTAATACTCAAGCCCCAACTTTACAAATCAGTTACCACATACTGAGAATGAATTCATGTATGAAATTTCCATTTTTAAAGCTATGAATTTAGCAGGAGCACAATATAGCGCCGCGCACGCAGGCAACACGCCGACACAGACCGACTCAATCAAAACGAAGTCAATGTCCTATTATGTGTCAAAGTCATACCAACCAATCCAAGACATTCATAAGTAATCGAATGGGACTGCAAACGCAATAATACTCGTATATTGAATCTACGTGGCCATTTTGTGTCCTTAGTTATTTTTCTATAGAATACTGCTAAGTAAGCATATGTTATTTAAATCGACCCTGAAACTCGAATCGAATAATTAATGTTGTATTGGTTTTGACAGGGTACAGTGCAACCTTAATATAACGTACCTCTATATAACGACTTCCTCGATATAACAAATTCTTCATAATCCCCTTGAATTGTCCATAAGAGTCCATATAAAATATACCTTTAATTGCGAACATTTTTAGCGAACAACCTCTTTGTAAAGAATTTTCAACTATCTAGAAAAAGTATACATTAATCTAATTAACTAATTTTGTCAACCCACCCATATAACTCTTAATCTTATAGTATGTGATTCGTTTTTGTTCGCAAAACAATCATTGTTGTTTTATGGAAAGTAAAGTTAAACATTTCGCCGTCAATGGTAAAGATTTATGTTAAAATAGCTCAGAGACGTAAAAAGTGCAGCCTTATCGGTCGCAGAAAAGCGAAGCATCATTAATTATGTTGACAAAAATCCTATGACTATTATTAGTCATATTGTTCGCTATATCCAGATAAGTAAGTAATGTTGACGTGAAAAAAAACTATTTTTTTTACCTCTATAACGAATTTTAAACCAACCTTACCTTACAACATAACCTTACAATATAACAAACCATAACATCAACATAACATCAGGTCGCAAAAGAGTGGAATTCCCTGCCGGCGTCTGTATTTCCGAGCTCATACAACCCGGAACTATTTAAGAAACGAGTGCACAGACATTATCTGGGCAAGCTCGCTCCATCGTAGGCCTCGTCTATGCCCTCGGGTTAGCCTGAGACCAAGAGTAAGCCCATAAAATGTAAAAAAAAAAAGGTCAACGAATAACTTGATATAACTTTTACCGTGGGAGAGCCATGCTTCGGCACGAATTGGGCCGGCTCGACCGGAGTGATACCACGGCCTCACAGAAAACCGGCGTAAAATAGCGCTTGCGCTGTGTTTCGCCGAGTGAGTGAGGGTACCGGAGGCCCAACTCCACTTATTCCTCTTATTCCCTTTAAAAGGCCGGCAACGCATCTGTGCCTCCTCTGGTGTTGCGGGTGTCCATGGGCAACGGTTATCGCTTACCATCAGGTGACCCGTTTGCTGCCCTATCCTATAAATAAAAAAATAAAAAAAATAAAAAAATATAACGAATATTTTCTTGTGCCCGTCCGTTTTGTTATATCGAGGTTGCACCATATATATACATATATATAATCATTTTTTACACTTACACCAATTAGCCTTTTCTTTTTTTTTGTTCCCCTGAGGAAAATGCATTAAATTGCATACCCCGGCTGTGGTGAGCCGGCGGTTATGTGGAGCTCTCCTCCCCAGAAGGGGGAGGCCTACCCACTAAAAACCTTAGGGATGGCCTTCCTCAGACATGTAGGGAGCCCCCGGGAACATCAAGCCACTTCCGGGAACCCCCAGCCTCCGCTCCCCTTCCTAGAGGGGAGCCCTCCTCGGGGGAGGCTACACTACCTCCCCCTGTCTCCCCCACCGACGACGCCCCCCGGCCACGGAAGGAGCGTGGTCCATCCCGGGTCGCCGTAGCGGTCGCGACTTCTTCGCGCCCGCCGACGACCCGCGGACACACCACTTAGCCTACTCCAAACTAAGCTCTGTAAGGCTTGTGCTATGGGATTTAGGGTAACGGATAGACATACGTATCATACGCTAGCGGACCCGACAGACTTCGTCCTGTCAAAAAGATTGGCAGTGGCAGTTTATTGTTTTTTACACATTTTATAGATACTTGACACTCTTCGCAGCGTATGCGATGAAAGACATTATATGGCAATTTTTTTTACACCTTCGGTTGGTTTTAGTAAGAATTTCTAAAGATTTCTATAGTAATCTAATACTAATTATAGCCTACTAGCTCCGCCCGCGGCTTCGCCCGCGTGAAATTAGTTTTTGTCAATCCTGGTCCCTTACGTCTAAGGTACAAAGATTCATGGTCTTATCCTCAACTCAACCCCTATTTCACCCCCACACTGGTAAAAATTTCAAAATGCTAGAACAAACGATTTTTTGTTTATATGACGTGATATTTGACGAACTTGCATACTAACTTTCAACCCTTATTTCACCCCCTAGCTAGTCGAAATTTCAAAAATGCTAGAACAAATGTTTAATGATTTCCTATCAAGTGCTTAAATATAAAGTGTCATGGTTTTATCTTTTAAAATTAAGAAATGCCTTTTTTTCGAAATAAAGTGGCCTATGTTCTGTCTCAAGGTCAAAAGATTATCTGTACCAAATTTCATCAAAATCGGTTGCGAAGTTTAAGCGGGAAAGCGTAACAGACAGACAGACAGAGTTACTTTCGCATTTATAATATTAGTTGGGATGATACACAGTGAGAATTTATTGAAATGTCTTTTTCTTTCTGTTTTCTCGCAAATGTGTTAAAAAAACGTCGTACGATATACGTGCGTATTGGTTATAACATGCTCGGCTCAATTACGAATTACTGAAATTCCGCCTCGCACGTTATAACCATCATAACGCACTAATATCGTAATGTACTATTATTTCAGATTTCACATCCATTTTTGTTAGTAACAATTTTAATAACTTATTCTTTAGTTAGTTAATATCACACAAACGAACGACATATACATAATCGCTATGCCAATCCGTGGGAAATGGCGCTACATCGACTCATGTAGGCACAATCCAATCGGCATACGATAATGCCCAGGATGCTCTTGCTACTACTCGCACGCACTCTCGTATCAAGGACGCGCATCTTTTACGCATTATAGCATTTAAAAAATCTAAGCGATATTCTGCGAACATTCGCGACGCACTACAAAAACACGGCAGCCCCAACACCCGGAGTTATTTTTTATTATAGTCCGTCCATAGGCTGCAAGTGTCAAAAGATGTGCAGTAAGATCTAAAGAGTGTCACTTTTACTTCTGTAGAACAGCTTAATACTTTTTGATGTGGAAAAAGAGCTATGAGGGCTTAAAAGATGGCTTAAAAAGTTCTGAAAGAAAGTATTGTCATTTTAAAGCAAGAAGATAGAAGCGATTTTAGATTCTTGAAGAAAGTTTGTATGGTTATTCATATTTGACGAATAGATTTAAATAAAAATGTCATCAAATGTTTGTAAAAAAAATGGTACACTTGAAATGGTAAAATAATAATACAGAATTCATTCCATTAACTTCATCAATATCCGTTTCAATCAAACATTTCAACCTTTTACTGTGTGTTGTGCTGATTTTAATATTATTTAAAAATACTATTATATTATCAATATAAAAATAGTAACAAAATAATACG
>JAYEAL010000407.1:0-128179 GCA_036419045.1 Scirpophaga incertulas | reverse complement strand
ATCATATAAAAACATATTCGATGGTCGGCGCACAGGTATTTACCGAATCGGCTTTGGCCCGTGATGCATTATTTTGACGTTTTTAGCATTCATAACTGCAACTGCTTCTCTAATCGTGCCGTTAGCTCAGTCATAACTTGAATTCACTTTAATGCTGAAGTTATGATCAAGAATTTTATAATAATTTTCAGGAAGCAGCATCTGAAAGACTTATGACATCTGCCGACAACTAAGTTACATAATTTAATATGAAAGAGGAAGGACACTTAGAAAACCGAGCAGGAACCTACTACATGGAGTTTGCTGGAAAGCCAGCTGATGAAACTGGCTCTCAAAGTGGATCTCGGTAAGCTCCTCAGTTGGTACTTACTAACATAAGGAGTGGTGGCACATAACCTATATCAGACTAATGTTACAGGTCTTGATTTCGTAAATATATCTATTGTATTATAAAAATTAATGCTCAACGAAGTCAATTCTAAACTACTTGATGGTAGAAATGAGGTCCAAACAAGATGAGCTAGCTAGTGTAAGAATTATGCGCTGCACTAGCAATCTTCGCGGAAACAGCAGACCAATATTGGTGCGAAGATATTAACATTGGTGTGAACGGTTAAAGATGTAGAGAGGTGTGTCTGCGACAGCGATCGAGACGCCGTCGACGTTGAGACATTATTACACTTCCACCTTTCGAGCATGCTCTTGCGACTTCCACTCTGTCCGGCTGGTTAAGGCAAGACAGAGCGGGTGGCATTACGCCCCCCTGAAGCACATCGGTACCCTCGGTGACGCAGCTCACCGACAGCTCGCCACAAGCTGCCCTGAAGGAGACTGACTGCATTAATGAGGCATTTATGGCAGTTAAGAGGCATTAAATGCCTCACCAGCGGGCGATGGGGTCGTCACTTCCCTAAGCACTTATTATTATTATTATATTTGGATATTCATTAAAGCGAGTCTTAAACAATTGTCTACTAATGCCTCTATTCCATAGAGCTAGGCAGGAATCACAGATTTCGATGGCTCCAATGTAGATTCCTCTAACTCAAAAATGCTGAAATTTCTTTTTTACGTAAATCTCTTAACTATTTCATTAGCATTGAGCCCCTTAAGAAACAAAAAAGTTTTTTCAGTTACATAACGCTAAGTAGATGTACTTTTGGCAATCGGGATAGACATACCACTATATCAATAAGCGGAGTGAATACCGCGCGCACGGGTATTAGTATTGGCAATATTTAGGCGCACCTTTTCATTTTCCCATAGTACAAAAGCTACAATAGTAGGGCGCATTCCATAGATTTTCTTTAATATCTACTACTAATAACCTGTAAGTACATTCAGATTTTAAGTTACATTCCGCTATTTAACACTTAGCGGTTTGTATCCTGGCAGAAATTTTCTCGATATGCCAAATGTAAAATGCAATCTTTAATAAATTACAAAAATAAGTCTTATTATCAGAAAATAATGGTGAGGAGACTGTTAATTACTTACAATTTCAATTTCCAACCGTTACTAATATAAGGAGAAGGTACCGACAACGATTAATTAATGTTCTGTATTATTTTTTATTCCCACATACATTCCACCAAATATGAGTTAGCGGAGTGTATCCCGACTTGGAATTCAGAGTTTTTCAGTTAAATTCCGCTAAGAAGGGGCTTACTTTAAAACCATAAATAATTACACTATTATAAATGGGGTTCGAAGCAACACCAAATCAAGTAGTCACTCAAATTAGAATCATAATTTTATTTGCAAAAATACAGATTTTATTAACTTTTTTTTAACATTCAAATGCTCCTCCTGTAAACCTACGTTTTTGGAGTTAGAGGAGTGTACATTGGAGCCATCGATTTGTACTTGTTGCGATCTAAGGCCTTTCTTTAGTCCATCTCTTATTTGGTCTAATTGAGTTTGTTTAGCTTGCCACTTATTAACGAACCATATTTGTCATATAAACTTATTAGTCGTGTTTCGTGCATCCTTTTAAAAGAAAATGACTAAACCAAAGCGTATATAAACATAACTAGTACCTAATGTTATATATTTAGAATTAGTTTTGTATAAAATCGATAAATATAACACATTTCACTTTGTATTTTTCAGGCATCTACCACCAGAGCATTCGGATCCATGCATTGCACTACCGAGGAGAAGCCCTCTAAAATAGCGACAATTATTAATCTACACGTACCAATTCAACTAGATCCTATGATATTTTGCATTTAATGAAGATGCTATAAGCATCTCAATGACGGATGTGCAAAGCTGACACTTATGTTATTTATTAAAAACCTTGATTGGTATGAACAATAGGGTACTTTCCCTCTATATTAAAAAGATTTAAAAGCATATAAATATGATAGCTTATACATTAAATAGTCGGAACCATCATGTTTAAGTACATAAAATAACAAAAATAATATAAAAATTAGTTTCAAAGTATTCATTTTTTTAATCTATACGTAAAACAAGAGTGAAACATAGGCCGCCATGTCGTGACGTCATAAGGTACTGTAAACTTATGTCGTGTCAATGTCATTATGAATCATAGTACGTATAAAACAATAAAAAAAGACGTTTGTAGGTTGCTTTTTTAATGTAAAGAGAACGTTTAAAATACGTTATAAGTCAAATTGAAATCGCACGTGATCACACTATGGAAAGCAGTTTTGTAAAAGGAGATAGTACGAATTTATCAAAAATAAATGCATTAATGGTCGGAAAATTCTTTGCTGCAAATCCCGACTTTTGTTCTGCCGAGTTACGGAGTAATTAAAACATCGATGTCAGTATTACTCTTTTATTATTATTCCTTTATTAGTTGTTTATATATAAAAGATAATAACTCATTTTTAAATTATGAATATAATAAAACATAGCATCAAACATAGAGCTTTTATTATTAACATGCCGTATTGACGTCATCGCTACAGAGTAACAACTCGTGCGGCGCCTTCGTCTAATTACGCGCGAAATTTGAAAATATTAAATTTCAATGCAATTTTTATAGTACTTAACGAGTGTATAAAAATTTTTAATTTTTATTTATATGGTTTACTGACACGCAAGGATCAAATCAAGATTCTTTTAAAAAAAAAAGATTAATTCCCTATTGTTGTAGGTTGTAGGTAGGTGTAAGCTGTGACGACACAAGACGTACTCCAGTAATGGAAAAGTACTCTATAAAGAAAAAAATACTTTTAAAACTATATACACTTAAATCAAAAGGTAAAAATAAAATTTTAATTACTTCAAAGTAAGAAATGTCAAAGGAGAATGTCTTTTGACATTTATGAACTAAATTATTGATATTTTTAAATTTATTTAATACTAGCTTCCGCCCGCGGCTTCGCCCGCGTGAAATTAGTTTTTGTCAATCCTGGTCCCTTATGTCTAAGAGACTCTTATAGGGGCCAGCCTCACGTTGACCATTGTTCATGGCTTTATCTTCAATTCAACCAAAATTTCAAAATGCTAGAACAAACGATTGTTTGTTTCTTATGACGTGATATTTGACGAACTTGCATACTAATTTTCAACCCTTATTTCACCCCCTAGCTGGTCGAAATTTAAAAAAAAGTGCTAGAACAAATGTTTAATGATTTCTTATCAAGTGCTTAAATATAAAGTTTCATGGTTTTATCTTTTAAAATTGAGAAATCCCATACAAACTTTCAACCTCTATTTCAACCCCTTCATCCCTTTTTTTCGAAATAAAAGGTAGCCTATGTTCTGTCTCAGGGTCTAAAGATTGTCTGTACCAAATTTCATTAAAATAGGTTGCGAGGTTTAAGCGGGAAAGCGTAACAGACAGACAGACAGAGTTACTTTCGCATTTATAATATTAGTTGGGATTTGTCTATACTAGTTATATTTGGAATCGGTACCACCCATGAAGAACAGATTGATGCTAATTTTGAGGGTGGCTAGAGTAGGGCTATAGTTATGCACCGACTGCTAAAATTACTGTATATATATAAATATTAAATTGATATATCAATAAAGTAGTTACTTTTACCTTAAAGCACTTGCTGTTTTATTAAAATCCTTCGAAACATATTCGACAAAAATCGATAAAAGGTATGTAGGAAGCAGAGGCGGAGCGTCCGTATAACCCGATTCCCAACAGCCGTACTAAACGAGCGAGCATAAGAATTTAACTAACGAAAAACAAATTTG
Source organism: Scirpophaga incertulas (assembly GCA_036419045.1). NCBI lineage: Eukaryota > Metazoa > Arthropoda > Insecta > Lepidoptera > Crambidae > Scirpophaga > Scirpophaga incertulas. Next base: position 123,991 of record JAYEAL010000407.1, on the reverse strand, counting down.
TCTGGTTTCATTACTATAATGCAAGTACAAAACCACCTTATAAAAAAAAAAAACAATCAATAAAATCTTATCTTATCATGTAACAGTATCTTATCATGTAACAGTAAATCACGCGCGCTAAACAATACGCACAAGTTCCAATCACACACACATCATCGCTCTCCAGGTTCTTTCAATTAACTTGTAAAATCTCGAGTTGTGATAGACGATTGCGATACAACACGACACAGACAAGCGTTCTCTTGTGACGTCTGCAGGTCGCTAGAGTAAATGTATTCTATCTGCAGGTCTCTCAAAGGCGCATGCAATAGAGAAATAGTACCTAAAAATTGCTAACATGCCGGCTTTTGGCGGCTTATGATTAGAGCATAACGTTATGCTACATTTAAATATTATGTTATTTGTTATGCTATAATTATAACACTTACTTTATACTATATTTGCTATTTAATTTGAATAACTAAATTGTATATTTACAACATTAAACTGGTCAAATTACGAACGAAATGCACAATCCCGAGCGCATGAAACTCTGAACGTCAATCCTCGCGATCGAACTCGCACATTACTGGGGCTTAAATTAAAATATAGCAGAAAAATAACATCTTCATTTAAATTGAATGTTATAAGATATATATTACCTGATTTTCTTATTATAATCTAGTCATTATTGACAACTCATTAAAGTCTATCCAAATAAAGTTTTGGACACACGTAATTAATGGAAATAGAGTTCAATTTTGAATGACCGTTGTAGCGCCATCTTGTCAGTCCACGCTGGATTTGGTGTGATTTGGCAGTTCTTCTCAACTACACTAGATGTCGCTAAGTTAAGCATTTGGTTTCATTTATTACTAGAACTATTTAACAGTAGCAGTAAAAGTTATAATTTTATATTAGGTGTTATTATTTAATTTTTATAACGTTATAACTATCCATCGATACACTACGTCAGTCGCACACACTCGTAATAAACTCTACGTAGGTTCCGCGGAAAAAGTTCAGTCAAAAGTGAACATTTTAGATCTTATTACAATAGCCATAAGTGCGAAGTGAAACGCAGTCAATATCGCGGCCGAAATGCTGCAATGTACCGGCTTGTATCTTCCTTCTCTTTCAAGGTTAGCCAGCTTTTGTATAATGATCTCTCTTTCTAGGCTCAGTAGCCTCGCTGAGAAATGGCGGTTTACACCGATGCCGAGCCGAGTTGTAGTTATTTCTCTGTCTTACTTAGCCGGTGTTTGTATATTAACGTCTCATTCTGGCCTAGTGGGCATTAGTTTATTGTTATAGCTGACCCGCGCCCACTTCGTTGGGCATAATATTAATAATCCCCGAAGCAGCACGAAAGCGAACTGAATTAAACCCGAAGCCATCGCGCGCCGTCCGCTGATGATGATGATGATGATGAATGATTGATGACACTCAACAATTAATGTGGCTTCTATTTGGTGAAAGAATTTTTAAAATCGGTTCAGTAGATCCCGAGATTACCCCTTACAATTTACAAACACACAAACTTTACTTCTTTATAATATTAGTATAGATTCTGTTCTGTTTTGAAAATCGCTTGCACTCACATAAACTTAACGTAATTAATTAGTTTTATTGTATTTTTAGCAGTTATTCAGTGAAATAGTAAAATTTAACTAACCTGTGTATTGTTGTTTTAAAGGTGTATTGTGGTGATATTGTGAATTGTGTCGCTCCGCAGGGATTTAATTAATAGGTGTTAGTTTTTAATTCATTTTGGTTTATACTCTCTCGGCTTGCCTAACTTTTTTGTTCACGCTACGCCACTGGTAGGAAGTATACATTTCTGAAATATGATCAAAATGTATACATAACTGGTTAAGCATTCGCACAGCAATCATTCAAAAAAGCAATTGATAACCTTCTATTTTGAAGTCGGTTAAAAACCAAAAGACAGCACAGAAAGCCTGGTGCTTTAAGGTTAAATGTGTTGCTCAAGCAGATGAACTGGATTTTGAATCTCCCTTCAGAAACAGCCAATATTATATGTTCTATACTTGTCAGGACAGTGTTGACCAGATTAAGTTATTAACATCAGAACTAATAGCTGCAACACATATTAGATGCAGATCATCATCGCATCTCAATGTGTTCCTATCAATGTTAAGGCGATTAGGCCATTAGTCAACCACGCTGGCCCAGTTCATTTCATACACCTTTTAATTTCATTGTAGGTGAAATTAGCCTGGATAGGTTGGCTCACGATGTTTTCCTTCACTGTACGGAGCGCCAGGTAAATGTGCATAGGTATGTTTTTCGACCTGAAAAATACATTGGTACATAGCGGGATGGACCCTGGATCCCCCGAATCATTAGATACGTAGATCACTGCAAAAACCACAGCGTGACCGACACTGTTACACACTCAAACTTCCGTTTCCTAACAAGCCGGAGGATGGATTGTTCCTTGCTAGAGACTTGTGATTGTCCTAAGAAATCAATATCTTTAACTTTGGCTGGTCAATATATTTATAACAATTGAGTTTTTATAAATAAAAACTATCACATATCCAACAAAAACAGATTTATATTACCTGAATGTAATATAAAAATAAACATAACTCATAATGACCATTAACAAGAACTTTGACGAAAAAGAAACAACAAATAGCAAATGTACAGCGCCGCCTTATTGCTATACAACATTCTCTTCCAGGCAACCTTGCCATTCCTTTTTTTTGAGGGGGGGGGGAATGCGACTTCATACACCATGACACCGCGCTGGCAAGGCGCGGCCGTCTGTGGGGTTCTTCGGTTATGAGGACCGGCCTACCCACTAAACTCCCCGGTTCTCTAGGCCCATACGGGCGGGCACATGGCGGGGTGCGCTTTCGCGATTCGACCGCCATGTGTCATGAGGCCGGCTCGATCAAGCTGGTCAAGCCACCGCCAAAGGAGGGACTGTCCGAGAACCCCTGGAATCATTCCCCCAGACAGAGAGACTTCAGCACGGCGTGCGCGCTTAGCCGGACGCGCACGCAGCTCACGGTAGGGTCACTAGACAGGCAACACCGCGCTTGCGTGTGCCCGCTTTCGCCTACCAATCCGTTTGCGGCGGAGGGGAGCCGCCTCGACGTCCTCCTCCCGCTCCCTCTCCGCGGCCTCCTTCTGCGAGATGACGCTCTCGCAGAAGGAGGCAACAGCCTCCCATTCTGCCTCGCCGCGGAGCATGGCCACGACCACGCTACCTTGCCATTCCCTAATACAAGCTTCATAAAACTATTCGTTCTTAGGGACAGGTAAATCCATATTTGGGTGAATATACGCTATTGAGATTTTTCTTGGCCCACTTGAAAAAAAAATACCTTTTGATTTGAAATTCATTATTAAGATGAGCAGATCGAGTTTTATTGATATTTTTAAGGGCCAGAAGATATTTTAATCCCCCAATCATCACCCCAATCGCCATGATGTCGTCGCGTTAGTAGAACAAACAGCAAACTAAAAGAAATGAAACTAAATTTTATATCGATTTATTAACATCAAATCTATTTTGATACACTAGCCTGGCGCCCTTAGCACTTAAACTGCCAGAGGAGTGACGCCAGGGGGGTGACAAAATAATATATAACCTAAAAAAATACACCACGCAAAATACTGGAATAATACGAAACACAGGATATCTACTCATTTTTAATAATACATTGTATAATTAATGCCATACATAACAGTAATATATACGAAAATAAACTTACCAGGGGAAATCAGTAACTACTGGCACAAATACATTGTTCACCAGTGCACCGGTAACTGACATAACATTATTCAAATTATGTACAACGCCATTGGTTTGTATAATTTCACTCTGTCCAACGCGCGCTAGGTACTCAAGGCCAATGAGACGCGTAAGCGGTTTTTCCGGAAAATTTTGAAATTTAAATTGAGCCAGAGGAGGTGACGCTTTTAGAATTGTTTATTTCAGCTACTTTCATAGTGTTATGTCCTATGGACTGCTGCTATGGGGATCAGCGGCTAACATTGAAAGTATTTTTCCTTTTACAAAAAAGAGCGATTCGTGCTATTTACTGTTTACGGGCTAGAGAATCCCTAAAAGAATTGTTCAAGGAAATTATATATTTAACTTTAGCTAGTCAATATATATATGATAATTTAGTTTTTGTATATAGAAACTATAATAAATTCAATAAAAACAGTGATCTACATAATGTGAATACTAGAAACAAAAATAAACTTGCCGTTCCAATGTTCAGACTCCATAAAACTAGCTGTTCGTTCTTGGGGAAATGTATATCTATGTTTAACAAGCTTCCGCAAAGTGTCATTGATTTACCTTTATATAAATTTAAAATCCATAATCAAAAATACACTCATGAGTAAAGGTTATTATAAAGTAAGTGACTATCTAAATGATCACAGTATTGGGAATAGGGACACTATTCATAGAGCCATGTTTGGTAACATTATTTATAATATTGTATTATTTTATATGTGTATGTAAACATACATACGACTGTAATCGTATTAGGTATGATTGTATCTTATACTTATTGTATTTTTATATTATATTATTATTATTATAATTATTAACATTGAAAAGAGGAGATAAAAAATAGACCTTCAGAGTTTCTTGCCTGTTCTTCTCGAGAAGGCTCTCCCAATTTCCGAACAGGTGTCGAGTCAATATATTTTTTCTTTTTTTTTTCCTTATTCGTACGTACGGACGGTTTTTGTTTTTTTTTTTTATTATTTAAGCTTTTTTTTTTTTGTTTTGTTTGTTGACGTCAATAAGTTGCCTGTAAGGTCTATTTTGAATAAAATATTATTTTTTGATTTGATTTTGCTTTGATTTGTCATTCGCTGTCAAGATCGCCTCGAGTGCGCACGTCCATCTGACTCTGCATATCGACTCTCGATATATTAAATTACTCACTGTGCTTTTGACAGCGGATACTTCTGCGTTGCACGAGCTTCGCTTCGCAGACGCCAGTGTTGCGGTCATTTGATCGTTGTTGGTGCCCTCGGGTACCTTTAACGGTTGAAGGACAGCGGTGCTGCTTGGGTTGTCGGATACCTAACGGTGGCAACGAAGACAACCGACGCCGATCCTAGAGCGTCGTCGTATCTCCTGATACGACAAATCTAGAAGACCGGAACCCATTGCACTAGGGCATTGCGTCCCTAGGGTGAAGGTACGCGGTCATTCCCCGGAGTGGCCGTTAACGGTTCGTCCCCCCCTCCCCCCCTGCCTCCTCAGGCAGGGGAGTAACGGCGCCCCGCGCCCCTCGCGTCTCTCTGTTAGGCCGCGCCCTCCGCGCCTTCCGCGCCCCGCACCGCGCGTGTCGCGCATTTGGCGGGCTTCCCCGCGCCTTCAGCGCACAAATTTTTTCTTCTGTCCATAACTAATTAATTCGCGATGGACGTCGATACGTCTAACGTGCCCTCTGCCATTACCCCAACCGAATCCGATTTGTCCTTAGTGGAAACGGACCCACTTAATGAGGTCATTTCCAACAGCCAGGCTCAACTTATGAGCCAAATAGGCCTTGCCCGCGACCCGCGTATTACCGGGATCTTATCCGCGTCTACTGACCACCTTACTGGTCAGATTCGTTCCATCTTTAGTTCGCTGACTCGCGATCTAACTCGCCAATTTACATCCCAATTAGCGGCTCTTCAAGCCAAAGTCTCCCTACTTGAGGGAGTATCTAGTGTCCCCGCCACTTGTGAGCAGCCGGCTGCTCCTACCCCCACTCCGTCGTCCGATGACGTCGAAAAGCGTTCCGCCCCCAAGCGCCCTCTGCGCTCGCCATCCCCACAGGGGATGACACCCCCGCCACCCTCCCTGCCGCCTCAGAGCCTCTCTCTGAGGAGGGCGGATTCCTACCCGTTGTTCGACGTAAGTCGAACAAAAAGAAGCGTCGCAACACGCAGGCTGTTGCGACGCCTGTCCCAACCCCCTCCGAACCACTCCCGTCCCTCATGGACGTGGTTGTGGACGCCTCCGCCACCCCCTCAACTCCATCTCAACCCCTGCCGCCGATGCCCAAAAGGTACTCGACGTGCAAGGCATACCCCGTCCGCCCCGATAAGGTCCCGCCGGTCCATCTGACCGACAAGGCCTGTTGGGCCACCCTCAGAACCCAACTCCAGTCCGCCAATATTCATTGGTGGAAAATCCAAAATAGGGAGGACAGCTTTGTCCTCCATACCAACCCCCGAGGAGTACCGTGCTCTCACGGCTCACCTCCGCGCCCGCTCAATCCCCTACTTTACCTATGCGCTCGAAAGCGAGCGCAAAATCAAATTCGTCCTCCGCGGGGTCCCCGTGGAGTTCAGCGAGGACGAAATCAAGGCAAGCCTTGTTGAACAAGGCTACCCCGTCACCGGTGTACAGCGTCTGTACCACCGAGACGGGAAAGCAATTCCCCTAGTCCAAATAATAATGAGCCCGTCCGACAAGGCTCGATCCCTCCCTCAAGATAGGTCTCTCACGGTTGTCGACATCCCCGGCATCCGTGTAGAGCTTCCCTATGCAAAAGGCCCTGCACAGTGCAACCGTTGTCAACGGTATGGACATGCAGGTGCCAATTGCCAAGCCCGCCCTCGTTGCGTGAAGTGCCTCGGCGATCACGCAACGTCGGAATGTTCAAGGAAACGAGACGACCCCGTCTCGATGACCGCCCCCCCAGCCTGCGTGCTGTGTGGCCAAGTTGGACACACAGCCAACTGGAAAGGCTGCCCTAAAGCCCCACGCTTTAAACCCACAATCCCCGCTCGAGCTACCAAAGCTCCTCGCCCCTCCGCCCCACAAAGGACAGCAGCCAACTTCCCGGCTCTGCCCAAATCCTCCCCCCCAACCCTGACACCTGCTCAGGTTTGGGGACCAGCCCCCTCCATGGCCCCTCAGGCCACACCCCTGCCTCCTACCCGGGGTCAGTGCAACCCTGCGGCAGCACTAGCCTCCCACACCCAGCTGCGCGATAAGGCATATCGCGAGTACCAGCTGGCAATGACTAAGGCCACCTCGGCTCTTAGTCAAGTCAAAATAGCCATGGAGTACGCTCCATTGTTCGAGGCCTTCCCAGACCTCACCCCCCTCTGTTAAGTTTACTTAACTAACTCCGATCGCTCTCCTCTTAATTAGGTAGGATGTCTAACCAATCGGTAAGACAACCTAATACCCACGGCCGAATCAAACCTGAGGGTTGTACGCTTGTGTCCTATAACGCTCGTTCTCTCCGTCCCAACATGCCCGAGCTTAGGGAATTTATCCAAGACCACCCAGCGGACTTAGTGCTGATCCAGGAGTCCTGGCTGACGCCTAATATCCAAAGGGGTCTCACTCTCCGAAACTATAGCCTAGTTAGGAATGACAGACCCACCCCCGAACGCGGCCGCGCGTCCGGCGGGACTGCCATTTACTTCAGGAAGCAGCTTCACTGCTATCCTATCCCCACTCCCCAACTCGAAAATATGGAAGCTACGGTGTGTAAACTGGCGCTGACTGGACATCCGTCCATTGTAGTGGCGTCAGTGTACATACCGAGTGGAAGTATGCCGCTCCGGAGCGACTTCGAATCAATTCTCTCGTTAGGCAGCTCGGTCGTTATGTTCGGCGACTTCAACGCCAAACATACCGACTGGCACTGTAGAACCACCAATAGTAGTGGCCGCGGACTTCTAGATATCATGACCGCTCTGGATCTAGATATTCTGTCGCCCTATATGCCCACCCACTATCCGGATTCGCACGCATGTGCACCGGACATATTAGACTTTGCCCTCACAAAAAACGTGGCCCTAGTGCTAAGATCCCTGGACGTCCTAGACGAACTAGGATCTGATCACAGGCCCGTTAAACTGGTATTAGGGACCCCACACCCCCCCCAGGCCACCACCAAGCGCATCACCGATTGGGACACCTTCCATGACTCCCTGCAGTCCACTCTGGACGTGCCGGAACCCCCACTCTCTATCTCCGCGGACTGCCTCGACAGCACCGCGAAGATAGACGAAGCCATCAACTCCCTAACCTCTCTGATCCAAACAACGGTCGAGAGTAGCGTGCGAGAGGTCACTGTGCCTAGGCGCAAACTTCCGCGCGCTATTCGAGATCTGATCAAAGAGAAGCGCACTGCCTTCCGCAGAGCGGCCCAATGTCCCTCCCCTGAATACAGATCGATAGCCAACCGCCTTCAGCGGGAGGTACGATCTCAGTTAGCTGACTATAGGAACGCCCAGTGGCGAGACCTATTGTCTACCATCACCCCCTCTCACAAGCGTACTACAGAGTGGCCCGTGCCCTCCGTAGTGACGCCATCACCCACATCCCACCCCTCCATCGTCCCGATGGCTCGGTCGCCTTCGAAGACGATGAGAAAGCGGAGTGCTTTGCTGACAGCATTGCCTCACAATGCTCACTCAGCACTCAACCGCACGACCCCATCCATGTCGCTCGGGTGGAGAAGGAGGTTCGTTCCAGGGCCTCCGTCCCTCTAACCGACGAGCCTGTCCCTGACCCAATCTCCCAAGATGAGGTTTTCAACGTCATCAAGGGTCTCCATAAGCGCAAGGCCCCAGGTCCCGATGGGATCTCGAACCAAGCGCTCAAGTCCCTACCTCGGCTGGTTCTCACCATGCTGACCGTCCTTTTCAACGCCTGTTACGAACAGTGCCACTTCCCGAATGCGTGGAAGGCGGCCACCGTAATAGGCATCCCCAAACCAGGCAAACCCCTCCATATGCCCAGTAGTCACCGCCCCATAAGCTTACTCAGCTCATTGGGCAAGGTGTACGAAAGGCTCATCCTTGCCCGACTCAAAGCTCATCTCTTTGATAAGGGCATAATCATCCCCCACCAGTTTGGCTTTAGAGCCAAACACTCCTGCCCACAACAAGTGCATCGCATTGTCGAATATGCACTTAGTGGGTTCCACCCCCGTAGAGACAAGACCGTAGCCGTATTCTTTGACGTCGCCAAGGCCTTTGATAAGGTCTGGCACGCAGGCTTGGTCTATAAGCTCTACCAAACTGGTATGCCCGATCGCTTGGTGCGCGTGGTGGAGGCCTATCTCAGAGATAGGTCTTTTCGCTTCCGGCACGAAAAGTGCCTGTCCTCCCCCCGACCCCTAACAGCCGGAGTTCCTCAGGGCTCCGCGCTCTCCCCTCTATTGTTCGCGTCCTACACGAACGATATCCCAATTCCGGTAGGTCCCCAGTTAGCCCTATTTGCCGACGATACGGCCCTTTACTATAAGGGCCGCGTCAATTCCCACATAGTGTCGTCAATGCAACGCGCAATTGACGACTTGTCCGACTGGTTCGGCCAGTGGAGGATCGAGGTGAATCCGGAGAAAAGCTCCGCGGTTCTCTTCGAGCTCAGCCGCAGGCTCGATCCAGTCCCAACCGGGTTCCCCTCTCTCCACTTTCAGGAGAAGGTCATTCCTTGGCAGCGTACTGCAAAGTACTTGGGCGTCACCTTAGACAGACAGCTCAATTTCCGAGCTCATGTCAACAGGGTGACGCGTAATGCCAACGGATACATATCCCGTCTCAACTCCATGATAGGTAGATTCAGCCCCATGTCCCTTAGGAACAAGCGTACCCTCTACAAGGTATGTATTCGGCCCGTCTTTTCATACGCGAGCTCGGTATTTGCACATGCCGAGCCGCAAGTCCTTCAACAAATCCAGGTCATTCAAAGCAAGCTTTTGCATAGAATGGCCAACGCCCCCTGGTTCGTCCGTAATGCTGATCTCCACAGGGACTTCGATCTCCCCACTATCCAAGAACATTTTAGGGAGTGCTCCAAGCGGTTCTTCAGAACCGCGGAAGAGCACATCAACCCGTTAATTCGAGAGTCAGTGAACTATCCATCAACACCGCCTTCAGCGGACACATCCCACGACAACAGTCCATATTGGCAGAGGACACGCAGACCGCGGCATGTCTTAAGCGACCCCCCTAATCAATTAACGCAGGACCTTCTAGACCTGCGAGCGGCGGCGTCTGAGCCGTCGCCTCCCTTGTCTCCCCTTATTCGGCAGCCTTCTGCTACGCCACGAGTAGGTTCCCAGTCAATACAGGCCGGTCCCACTTTGGAGAACCGCGCCTCTTCTAGCGCTTATGCCCTCTCCATGGGGCAGCGCTAACCGTACCTCTCCTGAGGTGCGGCCCCCTTCCATATAAGCCAGTAGGGTCATTAGGACCAAAGGCTCAGGCTGAGTTTAGTCGGTAGGTCTGTTGGGTCGAGCCGCCTCGATTCACCAGGAGTCCGACATAATCAACGCATCCCTGCTTGCCTGTTGCGTTGGTATCCATGATGGATTCTCAGCCTCCTCTCCTGAGGGAAAAAAAAAAAAAAAAAAAAAATGTAGGCCTCCGAAAAAATTTTTTTAACTACTAATTTATTTTATTTTTAATGATCTCGTTAAACACTCTTATAGGCCTGTTTCGAGTGGCATTGGCACCCTCCCCTATATAATATGTTATATAAATCAAACAACAATTAGTCAAAGACCCCCAAGAAGTCCCGATGTATCGCAACACTCCATGTAATGTCACAATTAAGAACCACACAGGTGTCTTTGAGCTCCAATCGCGGTGGCGAAACAGACAGATCAATCGTTTGATCACTAGTAATAAGCCTAGTTATAGTTATATATTGTAATTAATAATAAAAACTAATAATTGATAACTTGCAGTTTTAAAAAAACGCCTGTCGACGGCCCAAAATCGTAATTGGCCTAATAATATTAGATGCTGTTGTTGTGTAATGCTTGTACATTGAAGACTCTTCATATGTTTTTACGCTTCAATGTACAGCGTAGAGAATCACACTATTCATTGAACCGTTTATTCCTTACCTTTTTTCCTCAGGAGAGGAGGCTGAGAATCCTCATGGTGACCACCGCAACGGCAAGTGCTACGGTGATTATTTCTGACTCCTGGCGAATCGAGGCGGCTCGACCCGACAGACCTACCGACTAAACTCAGCCCAAGCCTTTGGTCCTTGTGACCCTACTGGCTTGACGTGACAGAGAGCCGCACCTCAAGAGAGGCACAATTAGCGCTACCCTATCTTCTAGCTGTCTTCTAGTAACTCTGTCTGTCTGTACAGACAGAGTTACTTTCGCATTTATAACATTAGTTGGGATGATATTTTTAACCGTCTCATATTTTTTTTATTGACCTACTGTAAGCCACAAATGGCTAATAGCTATTTGTGGCTAAAACAACTTCACCATAAATTTAGGTTTGAGCCGAACGGAGTATACTCATTTCCAACATATCATTCCCGGCTCGGACGTTTTAGTTGTTGTGCTGTGGACAGTGGAACTTGACCACCAAGCTTAGTATAAAAATATTTAGTACTGTTGTGTATCTTATGGCAACAAATCAGAAATGTGTACGTTGGACCTAAAGGGATTGAAGAGTACCAAAGATGACAGGTTTTTTTTAGTTGACGTTTCGTTTGTTTTTTTTCTTCACTTCATGTAAACTCTGGTACCCGCCTGCAACGCGCTGTGATCTCAGTACTGGCTTACTAATCGAATGATTCAGGGCCCGTGATCGATACTGCCACTTACCCATGTGTTTTGCATTTTCAAATTTCCTATAAATCTATACTAATATTATAAAGCTTAAAGTTAGTTTGAACGCGCTAAACTCAGGAACTCCTGGTTAGAATTGAAGAATTCTTTTTTATACTACAGACCATTTATCGAGAAAGGCTTTAGGTTACATAGCATCACGCTGTTAATAATAGGAGCGAGGAAATAATGGAAAATGTGGAGAAAACGCGGAAAATTATTCATATTTGAGGGATTCCGTTAACAAAAAAGATAAACAAGATAACAAAAAAATATGTATGAAAGAATCATTCCTCTTGAAATGATTTAAATAAAAATAGGTAAAAAAACTTTTTAATTTAAACGGTTTTATGTTAAACATACATTGCAATGTTTAAGATAAATGTACTAAAAATGTACTAAAAACCAAAAAATAATAAAATAGATACAGTCGTGGGAATTATAAACATATGCATAGACTAGACTAAAATAAAACCGTGGGCACATCAATTTGTCTACAATCGTTGATTAAAATGTTTGTTTTGTAATGTTACACTATAATTAGGCAGTTGTTCAACCGCCCCACGGTTTTATTTTAGTCTAGTCTATGCATATGTTTATAATTCCCACGACTGTATCTATTTTATTATTTTTTGGTTTTTAGTACATTTTTAGTACATTTATCTTAAACATTGCAATGTATGTTTAACATAAAACCGTTTAAATTAAAAAGTTTTTTACCTATTTTTATTTTCTAGTTTTTAGTTTTTTTTTCGCATTCACATTATATTCTACTAGTTGAGCACTTTCATTTGATACCCATATTGATAGGATTGATTAAACCTAAGTTTTCCGCCATTTTGTAGAGGCCGCCATCTTGGATTTTAATTTTATATAGTACATTGTATTCTACTGTGGTTGAGCACTTTCATTTGATACCCATATTGATGGGATTGATAAAACCTACGTTATCCGCCATTTTGTAGCGGCCGCCATCTTGGATTTAATTTTTTTTATAGTATATTGTATTCTGCTTGTTGAGCCCTTTCATTTGATACCCATATTGATGGGATTAATAAAACCTAAATTGTCCGCCATTTTGTAGCGGCGGCCATGTTGAATTTATAATGATAATCTATACTTATAATAAATCTGTAGAGAAGTCAATTCTGTACATTAAATATATTTAAAAAATTACTAGCAAAGGGTGATAAGGGATCGTTAGTGATCCCAAAAATGCAATCAGTAAAATTTTTGTCTGTCTGTCTGTCTGTCTGTATGTTCAGGCATCACGTAAAAACTAACGGTTCGATTTCGATGAAACTTGGTATAATTATACCTTATTATCCTGGGCATAAAATAGGATACTTTTTATCCTGGAAAAATACGTAGAAAAAAAAAATCTTAATTTTTCAGTTTTATTCATTGACGTTATTCTGTAGAACCGCGAACACACAGTGGATTCAGCGCCGTAGCCTGTAGCGCCGAAAGTCGGATTTGGCTTGAACGTTTGCGACACAAGCGGGCTGCACGACGTCCCGCCTCCCCGACTCCTATATAATCTATACTAATATTATAAAGCTGAAGAGTTTGTTTGTTTGAACGCGCTAATCTCTAGAACTCCTGGTTCGAATTGAAAATTATTTTTTTATTGAATAGCCCATTAATCGAGGAAGGCTTTAGGCTACATAACATCACGCTGCGACTAATAGGAGCGAAGAAATAATGGAAAATGTGGAAAAACGGTGAAAATGATTCATCTTTGAGGGCTTCCGTTGCGTGGGCTGCGAAAACGGTTCTAGATACCAAAAAAATATGTATGAAAGAATTATTCCTCTTAAAATGATCTAAAAAAATGTCCGCGACAGTATATGTCTATTTTTTAATGTTAACTAACTAGAATCGTTTTTATGGTGATCAAATTTGGATATGTCGCGTTGTCAAGATCGGGTAACAGCTGAGGTGGTTGTTTGCAAAAATAAATATGATGCTCAAAATAACTATTCCACGCGGACGAAGTCGCTGGCACAGCTAGTGAATAAATATAATTGTATTGTCACCAAAATCCAAGTGTATACAAAATTTCAGATTAATCGGTTGACAGGAAGAGGGTGAAATTTGATTTACTAAATTTGACCCAAGAATGAATGAACCGGGCTGAGCTAAATAAAACCGTTTAAAAATGTCCGCGACAGTATATGTCTATCTTTTAAGGTTAACTCACTAGAATCGTTTATTGGTAATCAAATTCGGTCGAAATTAATGCATTATTACCAATTATTTGTTAGAGTTGTATTAACATAATAATATTAATCTTTATTCAAATGTGTTGTTGATTAAGAGTATTTAATTGTGAACAAAATTGTCTTTTTTTTTAACAGCTGAGGTAGTTGTTTGCAAAAATAAATATGATGCTCAAAATAACTATTCCACGCGAAGTCGCGGGCACAGCTAGTGTCAGATATGTACATTTATCTCGAAGGAAAACATCACAATGCAAACTGACTACCTGCGAAATTCAAAGGTGGTGGTATGTGTAGTCAGCCAATCCGCACTAAGTCAGTGTGGTTAAGGCCCAATAGCCCTAACGTAGCAAGTGTAGGCTTCTGCCCTTCAGTGGGGGCGTATATATTGAACAAATTAAATGTATTTTTATTAATAAATGAATAAAACAATAATGTAAAAATATAGTTCGTCAAGATCTTTTATGCAGCCAAGAATATTAATTATTACACAGTTACGGAACTAACTTGTTAGAGCGATGGAAGACAATCTGTCGTGAAGAGACGCAGGCGAAATACCCTCTATTTTAGTATCACGACGTGACGGAATCGCGTTATGATAAATATAACTGGTAATTATTGGTGAGCGGCGGCGCGAAGTCCGTCGTCACGTGATCACGTCAGTCGCGCGCCGGCTGCGACGGGACGCGGATGTCGCGCTGCGAACTTTTTGCTCAGGCTTTCTTACGGAACTTTTCAACTAACTTTCGTAGCTTACGTTATCGCGTTTGCACAGTGCAGTGATTTTGTGAACGAAAGGAATGCGTAATTATTATGTACGCGTGTTAACAACATAAGGCTATAGTTTGATTTATGACAATTTTCGTGTGTCTTTTAATACTTTAAGGTTATATTATTCGTGCGAACTCAATTACATATTGTAGTAACTATTTTAATAATAGAATATATTCAGTTCTAAATACTAAAACTTCAAAACAACAATTTATGTAGGTAGTGGATTACATCAACTGTCGTGTTACGATTTAACGACGTCCCTTTAATTTTTAAGCATAATAATTATATAGCATCCAGTAGAAGTGACGGAGAGAACAAATATGGTTGGATGTTTGTTTGTTTCTACGTACCAATGAATGGTCTTTCGTAAAATATATTTTTTAGCAATGTCAGTATTCTAAGAAAAAGTACTTTACCTCCCGTGCTAGTCAAAAACTGTGTGACGGTCCTTACCTTGTCCTTACGATGATATTTATTTTCGCGAGTAAGATTCTCGCGAAAATAAATATCATCCTTATATGTTGGGCTTAAAGCTCATTATCAAGTTGGTATATATTGTTGTTGTAGCTTAAATTTGCAGAAAATAGTATGATAAGATAGCGACAATATTTAGGGAAATTCATTTATTTTAACATAACAAAACAAATAAAAAATATAAGTTTTCTAAGAAATTTGCTAGGCGAGAATTCATATTTTTTTCTTAAAGTGACTATTCTAGGCTGATGAGAAATTGGGCGGTAATATCTGATGTTATCTCTTTCACCCGACTTTTAAGTCGGTAAAGTCGGTAAATAAGTGCAAGAGTTGATTCTTTTAACACATTTGGGAATACTCCAGACGATAGATATCTGTTATAAATAAAGGTTAAGGGAGGGACCAAATAATGAATGAACTTTTTTAAGAAAATCGAAGCTGAAACACTACTTTTTAATGACATAACAAGTACTTACCACTTCTGATTCATTCCATGAATGTGTACATAGGAAAACTGCTGTCTTTATATTTCCTTACAAGATCAGTCACGTTGAGTTGAGATATAATATTTTTAGGTGAGTTAGCGCGTACATTTATAAAATATTCGTTTATGTAGTTTACTGAGTCCTGTAGATTCCGTTCTCAGGTGTATAAATCCAGATGTTCTCGGGTCTTTATTGAAGTGCTTAAGTTACATTACTTGCTTGATGACATCCCAGGTTTTTTTAATGTCATTATTGCATTTTTTTTCGTGCTCAGTTTTAAGTTTATGTAAAATATTAGTACAGTAATTTCTATAAAGTTTATACGTTGTTTCAAGATCTTGGTCATTGGGATTCTTAAGATACCTTATATGCAAAACATCTCTAAATTTCGACCAACGTAACAAGCTGGGAGTAATCCATGGGCGATTTAATTCTTGCCGCTTAGGTATGTATATATAATATGTAGATTGTTTAATTATGTCTGTTAAAATTCCCATAAGATATTCAGTCGCACGATTTGGATCATCTATCAACATTACATTATGCCAATCAAATCGCTCTAAGAATTCACCGATTCTTCCGTAATTTGTCGTCTTTACATAATTCTTAAGATTAGTTTTAGTTACATATTTATTTAATAGTCGATTGGCATACAATTGTTGTAATTTTGTTTGTTGATTTCATGAAACTGTGGTCTAAACATTTCTCAAAGCGAGTAGGGCTATGACTAGGTAGCAAGTAATGGGTAGCTAGTAGTAGGGCTATGACTAGGTAGCAAGCAATGGGTAGCTAGTAATAGGGCTATGACTAGGTAGCAAGCAATGGTTAGCTAGTAGTTGGGCTATGACTAGGTAGCAAGCAATGGGTAGCTAGTAGTAGGGCTATGACTAGGTAGCAAGCAATGGGTAGCTAGTAGTAGGGCTATGACTAGGTAGCAAGCAATGGGTAGCTAGTAGTAGGGCTATGACTAGGTAGCAAGCAATGGGTAGCTAGTAATAGGGCTATGACTAGGTAGCAAGCAATGGTTAGCTAGTAATAGGGCTATGACTAGGTAGCAAGCAATGGGTAGCTAGTAGTAGGGCTATGACTAGGTAGCAAGCAATGGGTAGCTAGTAATAGGGCTATGACTAGGTAGCAAGCAATGGGTAGCTAGTAGTAGGGCTATGACTAGGTAGCAAGCAATGGGTAGCTAGTAGTAGGGCTATGACTAGGTAGCAAGCAATGGGTAGCTAGTAGTAGGGCTATGACTAGGTAGCAAGCAATGGGTAGCTAGTAGTAGGGCTATGACTAGGTAGCAAGCAATGGGTAGCTAGTAGTAGGGCTATGACTAGGTAGCAAGCAATGGGTAGCTAGTAGTAGGGCTATGACTAGGTAGCAAGCAATGGGTAGCTAGTAGTTTCAAATACTCATCAGATCGTGAATCATTGTTTATGTTAGAAATATCTCCCTTTAGGTAAATATTAGGTCCCGTTCCCGTTCCGTTAGGTAAAGATGTCATCCAACGACCTGATAAAGTTAGCTGTGGAACAAAGGATGGAGATCTATAAATACATACCAAAGCATGAGTTGTACCAATCTTAATCATCAAACTTTTGGTTTTGGTTGACACATCACCATCTGATGACGAGTTACTTAAGAACAAAGATATATACTTCTTCGCTCTGTACAGCTAAACTCAGCAGCTCAATGATTTCAATAGATGCCCACTGATGGACACAGGCCTTATATTTCGTCATTTGCCGTCAAACTATCAATATAATTAACAGAACACACCTGAATAATTCAGAAAATTCTTGTCATTTTTAGTAAACTTAATTTACATTTAAAAGCTGTAACTAATAATAAAGCACATAATTGATTTCAACTTTATTGCATAACATTTAAAGCCAGACTTAATGCTAAGCGCTTAATAAACTGTGCAGAAATGTTATTCAAAATTATATAAATAAAACAAATATAAAATACATATATACAAACAAACTCACAATATATATGTACACACATAAACATACATATATACACAAAAAAATTAAAACATTAATCTATATATATATAAAAATGAAAACCCATTTCGCGTTCACGGGTCACGTGTGAACGGCTGAACCGATTTCGATAATTCTTTTTTAAATGTTTGTGGAAGTCCAAGGATGGTTCTTACGGAAAAAAAATATTAAGAATATCTCTCAGAAATATTTGAAAAGTATACATTTAATTTTGCATATTTTAAAAAACGCGCGTTACGAATGTCAATTTTTTTTTATACGAATGTCAACGTCATTCACAGTCATAGACTATATTAAAAGAGCATCGTTTCAACTATACAAAATAAAGTAGTGCATCAAAGCTACGCTAAGGCGGTACGAAGTTCGCCGGGTCAGCTAGTATATAATAAAAGTGTTTTCTTAAGTTACATATCCTTGGATAATATTTTATCTTCAAATCAATAAAAAACAAATTCCAATTAAACTTGAAATCATTCGTGCGATACAGGTCAGTACACGATCATAGTGAGTAGCAGCGGTGTCAACAAGTGTTGGACAGTGACATATAAGAGAGTGACAGGCATAGTGAGTGACAGTCATACAGTGGTATTGTTAGCGACACCATACAGTCTGTGTACAACGAGATGTTAGTCAGTGACTCACATCGCTCGCCATTTCGACACCCACTTCCTTCAAAATTTCATCATTCACACAATCCATTCATCTTTGTTTTTAATGCCAGTAATTTTCCTAGCAACATGGACGTTCTTTCTTCTTAATGCGTGATCATACCAGGAAAGTCTCTTTTCTCTCAATTTATCATCGATAGGGGCTACATTCAGACTTCCCCTAATATACCCATTCCTCGCTCTATACTTTCTTGTCAATCCACACATCCATCTTACCATACGCATTTCAGCAACATGCAATCTTTGTTCACCCATCCGCTTGACGGGCCGCCATACATGACGACAGGTTTAATTACTGATTTATAAATATTGCTCTTCCACATATCGGATACAAAGACAACAATGCTACAGTGTGGGAAGGGCCAATCGGCAAAAGAAGGATAGGGAGACCGAATAGACGATGGGCAGATAATTTAACGGAATTGGCAGGAAAGGACTGGGAAATTGGCGGCAAGGACAGAGACAAGTGGAAAGGACTGGAGGAGGCCTTCACCCGAGGAGGGGTCCATAACCAATAGCAAAACTAACTTTTACTAACATTTAGCCATAAGCAAAACACAAATAACAAATATCAATTACTAACATTAGAATTGTAAAAATAAGGTCATGGAAATAAAGGCTTTTTATTATATATGTTACCGGAACAAAACAAGATCCGTAAGTTTATCAATTTACTAGGAAGTTTACAAACTTTCGAAGGATTCTAAACAGGAGATAAATTGTAATGTGTTACGTCCACATTTTCGTAAATTTATCAATTTCCGACGTCACATGGTATGGATTTTATGTGGTTCGACCAATCACAGAAACTCTTTGAAATACATAAAATAACACACTGCTCTCTGATTAGTCAATGTTCATAGTGGCAATGCTTGTAGTGAGTTGAGATTGATTATCAGTTTCAATAAGCTATTTAACAGTTACTAGCTAAAATACAGGAATACAATTACAAAACACAAATGAACACTATTTTGCTCTATTTCAAGTGACACGTGACAGTCAACCAATCAGATCGCGCGTTTGCCGATGCCGTTTGAGTTGACCGAGCGATTGGTTTACTTATTATTTTACGAGTGAGTTCAATAAGTTTATAAATTTACGAAAATGTGGACGTAAAATATTACAATTTATCTCCCGTTTAGAATCCTACGAAAGCTTATAAACTTCCTAGTAGATTGATAAACTTACGGATCTTGTTATTTTCCGGTGACATATATGTTATATAAATATTGCTCTTCAGTTTTAGGAAAATACGAGTGTCACAGCTAGTTCTCGTCACCTGTCGCCACCGTCATTTCATCTATAAAGGATTGCATATTATCATTTTTAATTTATAAAATCCAAAAATTTATATTTTGTTATTCAGAGTTCTTCTAAGAAGATTCATTTAAATCGCAAACTATAATACAACATCTATATACTCAATTAATAGATTAATGAAAACTGACAGCATAATAACTTCGCATTATTTTAACTATAGCCCCATAATGGCGCTGCTTATAATAGGATCGCTGGAGAAATTAAGAATTTCTATCTGTCATGTCGTCGTGTCGTGTGAACTAAGTTTTAACGTGTTTTTAAATACAATTTTATGGCTACCGTCTAATTTATATATAAAAACAATAATACAAACTAAACTAAACATCAAATAGTACATAATTTATTTGTTGCTTTATTTGTTACAATTTTTTTTTAATTATATTTTAGATATTCACAGAATGCTAAAATGATTATAAAATTGGAATATTATAGGAACAAGCCCAAACTGATTTCCGACGACACAGTATGCTCATGCCATTTTCAATCAAAATGTTTTAAGCCGTTAGAGAAAGGTCCTCGATTCTCCAAATTCCAACATTAAACTACGTCCTTGCTGACTTAGGGTAGATCATGATATATTTAGTAACAGCCCCGTTTATTTTAGTATTTTTATCAATTATAGTGTAATTTTTTTCATTTTAACCGCTATGTAAAATTTTTTATCGTCTTGCCACCTCTATGGTGCACTTATAAATGGTTGATTTCTGTGGTTTAATGTGCTTATATAAATATATCTAACATACTTTTACTAGTTGTGTAACTGAATAACATGGCGCTGTTTCTCTTGTTCTTATAATCTGTGGTCAGAGACGTCAATGCTTTGCAGTAATATTATATCATCAAGCGATGACACAGCCACAGTGGTGCGTCATCGGTGCAACTGTAGCATTGGACAGAATACGTAGAGACGAGAGCCTAGTATTTAAGTCACAGTAGAGGTCAGTGTTGGCTTATAGTCTGATTTTATGAGGTAACTCCGTTGATATAGAGATAGCTTGCAAAAGAAATATCTGCGAGCCTTATGTGGCGCATGGGGTAAGGATAGCTGTAGCCCGTTATTTAAAAACTTTCATATTCTTCCCTTAGCGTTATTAGAGACTTGTATATTTTCGTAAAACAATATGCGAAGAATTTTACTGGCATACAATTTTAAGGCATACAAGGAACATGAATAAGTTTTGTGCTTTTCCATGTCGATTAGTCCTTGTGAAGCAGAATGCAGGTCGTTTCTGTTTTCAATAGGCTTCTATGAATTTAAGGATGCAGATGAAAGGATGGCTGTTAGATCAATGTTTTTATAGGATTAATGTGGATTTATTTTCTCTTTTTTATTATTCAATATTACATTTATCGTTATTAAATATATTTTTTTAAAAATTTGTGTAAAATTAGTTATTAACGTGCAACAATTATTTTTATTTGATATAAATGGAACGTTAATTTGAATAGTTTATTTTTTATTTGGAGGTTTTATAATATTTTGTAATGTACCTAGTTTAATAGAGGCTTTCTAAGCAGACAGATATTAAGAAAGCAATTCTATTAATTAAAAACAATTACGAAATCCATTGAATCTTCATTACCGTAAACAAAAAACTATGATTACAGTCGCTTATATCACATGATTTTATAAAACACGGTCCTTTATAAAGACACAGATCCAACGCGTAGAGCTATTTAAGCGAAATTTAATGAAAGTGTGCCGACTAGGTCAACTGATTATTGTTATCATTAGAGTCACAGATTGTTAATCACTGACACAGTGAAATCTGAGAAATTAATGTGTACTGAGACACAATGACATTATATACAGCGCAATGAGATTCTATAACACCAGTGCTTAACGTGGCACATACACAGAGGCGCCGTGAGTCCTGTACTAGTGACATTCGTGCATAGTGTGACCAAGTCAGTGACAGAAACAAGGTGGCATTACTGGAATAGGTGTCATAACAGTGCAGTTTTGACGGTGATTCATAGTGGTTGTCAAAGGCATTGACAATCGCTGTCACAGTGTAATAGTGCGAACAGTGGCGTGATGTGAGCGTGGTGGCGGCCGGAGCGCGATGGCGCGCCGGCTGGTGTTGAACGGGCTGACGGCCGAGGTGGGGGAGGTGGGGGAGCTGGGGGAGGTGGACGATGGCAGGGAGGACGGCGCGCGGGGCGGGGAGCAGGGGCCTTCGTCGCCGGACTCCGCGGAGTTCTACCACGAGCTGGAGCTGTACCGGCAGCTGCTGGCGCTGCCGCCGCGCCGAGCGCGCACGCCGGACCCCGCGCCCGCGCCCCGCCACTGCGGTGAGCACTATGCATTTGCACCGCCACTCGTATATAAACTAACTTATATTTTCGTCAATTTAGAGATTTTGTCTCTTGATGAGGGCGTTCCCTAACCTAAAGTTTTACCTTTAACCATCCCAACTTTTGTCTTTATTATAAGTACGAGGGCTATCCAGAAAGTAGATTACGTTTTGAAATAAAAAATAAACAAAGTATAGGGAACAAATTTTATTATATCCAGATGAAAGCCACACTCAAATACTACTTCTCTACATAGTCACCATTCAAATTAATGCATTTATCGTAGCGATGTATGAGCTCGGAAATTCCTTCGTCGAAAAATTCCGCCGCCTGCGCCTTCAATCACATCGTTACCTCCTCTTGCAGCTGTGCGTCGTCATCAAAACGCTGCATAACTTCTTCATTGCTGGGAATAGGTGGAAGTCGCTCGGTGCCAGGTCGGGACTGTACAGCGGATGAGGAAACAACTCCCACTTAAAAGATTCAAGAACTTCACGAGTGACATTTGCCGGGCGTTGTCGTGAATCAACAAGATCTTAGAGCTCAACATTCCTCTGCGCTTGTTTTGAATTGCTCTTCTGAGGTTTTGGAGAGTTTGGCAATACCGTTGAGAGTTTATTGTTGTGCCTCTTTCCAGGAAGTCCACCAAAATCACAGCTTTTCTGTCCCAAAAAACAGTCGCACGAAAAACGAAGTGGTTGAAGGCGCAGGCGGCTGAATTTTTCGACGAAGGAATTTCCAAGCTCGTTTGAGTGTGGCTTTCATCTGGATATAATAAAATTTGTTTCCTATACTTTGTTTATTTTTTATTCCAAAACGTAATCTACTTTCTGGATAGCCCTCGTATATCTATTTTTTATAGCATTGTACATGTTTTGTATTGTAACTTTGTAACACACACACACACACAACACAGAAACACAAAATGTAACATCTACATGCCACTTACAATATTTTTTATAATAACTTTATTTTTTTATTTTTTTTTCCTTTATTATTGTTTTAGTCTTGAGTCTCAGATGGTCCCCGTCACATCTATCTCACCGCAAATGAGCTTAGAAATGCTACTTATGTAACCGAAGCACAGATTTTTCTAATACAGGCTTGACCTAGCATAAAAGTCAGGGGACTAAACCACTGCGATATATTATAAGCCAAAAAAATTGGACTTTAATCAAAGTAAATATTTAATTACCTACAAAATTAAATAGCATTATAAAAGACTAAGAAGTCAATTTTTTATATTGATTTATTTGTTAATTTATAGAATACAACATATATGTTTTACTTATAAATAATATACCATTTATTGAAAATATTGTAAACAAAATAGCTACTTCCAACAGGCAGATTGCCCACCTGATGCTACACGTGGTTACTGTGATACTGTCAGCAAATTTACAGCCCCCATAAAACCATAGCGTGCGATGACAACAAGTGATAAAATTGACAATATCCAATCAGACAATTTAGATATAGAATTGGCGTCCGGCATTTCTTTCTATGCCTTAGTCGTAGTACAAGACACGTTAATTAATAATTCAATATAATTAAGTGATATCTCGAATTCGGATAATGACAAGATATTAGGTGAAGTAGCAAGATATATTAAGGCAGCTTGAAACTCGAGTCTGCTTCATTAAAATGAGCCAAAGGCTATAAAACTACACGGGAGCTTTAAGGTGAAATTAAGTGCAGTTGTATATGTTAAAATCAATACATAGTATAAAACAAAGTCGCTTTCGCTGTATGTCCGTATGTATGCTTAGATCTTTAAAACTACGCAACGGATTTTGACGCGGTTTTTTTTAATAGATAGAGTGATTCTTAAGGAAGGTTTGTATGTATAATAAATGCATAATATAGTAGAGAAACACTGATAAATTTAAAGGTTTCTAATGTGATGTCGTAAATAAGCACGTTTTTTTGCGCTTATATTGCAAACGCTGGCTGAACCCTACGAGATAGACCAAAATAATGTACTACAGTATTGTACAACTTACAAAAATCCACAAAAAAGTCCGCGATGGTATATGTCTATCTCTTAGGGATAACCCACTATAACCATTTTTTCACTGCACCCGTGCGAAGCCGGGGCGGGTCGCTAGTTATATTATAAAAGGCCAGCCAATTAGGTTATGAAATAATGTTCACCATTAAATAAATATTTCTTACATTCACACCAAGTAAGCTAAGTAAGCAAGTAAGTAGCTTATCCTAAAGTAAGCTTTGTAAGGCTGGTGTTATGGGATCTAAGGTAACGGATACATACATAATATTATACATATATAAATAGATATATAATAACAATTGTGTATATAATAATAGAAATATATAATAACAACCACAACTGTACAAATATTTGCATTTATCACGCAAACATCTGCCCCCATCGGGAATCGAATCTGGGACGTCACAGATGGCAACACCTTGAAACCAGCTTACTGACCACTCGGCTATAGAGGTGGTAAATAAACCTTGTTTCGTTTCAAAATGGCAGCTGTTACTTCTCTTCTCGATTTCTGTGCTGGTAAGGCTTCTGTGCCTCACTGATTGGGGACCAGTATGAAGTTGTTGAGGAGTTCAAGTGAATCTTACTTCGACTTTCACCCTTCTCATCAACAGATGTAAAAGCAAAGAGCTTTCATGTGATGAGTAAAAAGTCACAATTAACTACAGATTAACCCCTGGCGTTGGGGTTACGGTAAGAACTATAAGCCTATGTTGTTCCACAGAGGAGCGGCCGCGCCGCAGCCGCACGCCGGGCCCCGGCGCCCGCGCACCGCGCCACCGCCGCGCCATGCCAGCTCGGGTAAGTCCTGGCTTACCTTATAAAAATATATATTAAATGTCATATTCATTTCTCCAATATAACGACTTACAAATTTTTGTTAATGAGTTATTTGAAATATTTTCATCTTTAGTATTTCCCTACTCATCATTTCAGCCAATAGACGCCCACTGTTGGACATAGGCCTCCCCCAAGGATCTCCACGCAGATCGGTCCTGCACTGCAAGCGTCCAGCGCCTTCCCGCGATCTTCACCAAATCGTCGGTCCACCTTGTGGGAGGCCAACAACCACGTTGCGGTGTCCAGCATATGCCTGCCACTCCAGGACCTTTCCGCCCCAACGGCCGTCAGTCCTGCGAGCAATGTGCCCCACCCATCGCCACTTAAGGTTCGCAATTCTTTGGGCTATGTCGGTGACCCTGGTTCTTCTGCGGATTTCATCATTTCTGGTTCGATCACGCAGAGAAACTCCGATCATAGCCCTCTCTATTGCCCTCTGGGTGACTTTGAGCCGCCTTATAAGGCCCATTGTGAGTGGCCAGGTTTCCGTTCCGTATGTCATCACTGGCAACACGCACGAATCGAACACCCTACCCTACTTAATGACATATATTAAATATAGACACGCGTCCCCTAAACAAGCCCCTATCGAATACATACGGTCTAGCAAAAATATGTAATAAGTTGAGAGGAATTCGAAATGACATTTAGTAATGTATTAATTAAAATGAATTAAATTTAATGAATTATTTAATTCATCGTTGTGTTTGTGTGTTATTTGACCTAACTAGTTAAACATTTTTGTTTTCACTAATTATTTCGCAGTGTATTCATGAATTCTTATTTACTATGAATTCTTATTTCTATGAATTCTTATTTACATATATTTATATGACATTTCAATTATTTTATTGTTCTGTAGTACTGATTTTATATAAATTTTATGTATTTGTATTATAGCATCCGGCCATAAGTTTATATTGAATAAACAAATAAATAATCAGAGAGATCTCGGTGTAGTTTTGAATGAACGATTCAATATTTTTGTGACTACGCATTTTTTGAGGCGCAATACACGAAGTTATAATGCACTGTCGGTCTCATAGTTTTAGTTACGAAACGTGTTCGTCTATAGCAAGGACTGCATGTGTCAGCACCCTATTACCAAAATATTGAGAACGATATCACACTCTTATTCTGTTGCTGTGCGAGTAAGTTACTCGCTAATCTACAATAAGGAGGTCACGCAAAAAAAGAATGGGGCATGCATCAACCATACTGTTACTGTCTTGAGAAGAACCTCTAAAATCTATTTAAGAAGATGGTTCAAAATTAATGATATTTTTAAATTTAATATGTCGAGTTAAATCTGAAAGTAGGATCTACATATCTACCTTCTGTATATAGAAGTGACAAGATCAAACGATATTCAACCACAAATATACATATTTCATTTTATAAAATACTTCTAAGCATCCTAAAATCTAAAATTGTTTCATAATATATTTATTTTGCGCAGCCTGGGTAATACCATGATTTGCATAACGGAATTTAACGCTGCAGTTAGGTGAAATACGAAGTGTGGCGCCGCCGCGGCCGCAGCGATCTGTCACCAAATTTGGCGCGTCTCGCCCTTAATGTGGGGGCCAGTGTAATCTGTGCAGTCTTAATAGACATCTCACTGGTTAATGACTTAGTTGGTTTTTTTACTTTTGGAAATAGAAAAATTCTAAGCATCATAATTCATTAAGTCGTTAATTTAAATCTGTATGTTAGTTGTTAATTTAAAGTGTTGTTTTAAAAATTTATTTAAAACAACACTTTAAAATTTAACTATATATTATTATGTCGACCGTAGCATTCACAGCGACGTAGACCTACGCGTCGTAGCAACGCGTTTATTGTTTTGTTGACGTGTAAGTTGTCTACGCGCTACGATACTATTTAAGCTTTGCTACGACTGACAACAATATTATCTTAACGTAGTTAGTTGTACTACTACGAAGCATATAGATGAAGAGTTATGAGATACTATTTTATGGTACTGCAATATTGTATTTTAGTTATTTACTTGTTTGATTATTTTAATTTATAAACCATATCCAACTATTAATATTAGATTATAGATACAGTATGCAGTGCGTTTCATATACTGTATTATTTTATGACTTAAAGTTCTTATATACATTTATTTAGAAATATTAGAATTGAATACCAGACTTATTAATTCATAAAGTTTCTTTGAAAGAAATTTAATAATGTAATAAGATTTTCAGAGTAACGTCATTTGCATCCAATTTCAGTTCACAAAACAAAGTAATAGTAAACTTATCCTGGTTTTCGATACATAATGCATACTTTTTGTTGGACCCTTAAACTAACCAAATATCTGAAATGGGATAACAAAAGGGAAGACGTCATTATGCACAAACGGAACCCACTGTCAGCCCGTTTGCTCAATCGTTTTGGGACCGCTGGAAAATGACACCGTTTTATAGTTCGATACGACATTGGCGGCTTGATTAAAGCATTTTAAGGCATAGTAGTTCATGATCCTGTATCATTTTACCGCAACAATTACTTCAGTATAATTGAGAACGCTGAACAGCAATTTGTAAAAAGAAGTAAGAGCAATTATGAAACTCCAGTTACCTGCGGAATGCTTATAAACATTAAATTAAAAATTTCGTTCCATTACCAACTACTTGTGCATGAGGTATGCAGGTCCCTACCCTATGTATGGGAGTGAATGCTAGGTTTACCAAAAGAAGGATCATAGCAAAATTTATGCAGTGCAAATAGAGTTTTGAGGGGTATGGCTGGAGTGAAGATGAAGGAGAAATTGCAAAAAGTGTGATAAGGGAATTGAGCGGTGTGAAAGAAGATGAGTGATGAAAATCGAGAAGAGAATGCTTTAAGAGTTTGGATACATAATGAGGATGTTTTAAATTAGTTATAAGTTTAAAAAACAATTAAAACAATGGTTAATAAATGGATGTTATTATAATTTAAATGAATATTTTGTAAATAATGATAATGCTGACTCTCGATGATAATAATTATAATTTAAGTGATTAATAATTATAATACTTTATAATATTAATATTGTACGTCCGGAATGGGCACTGTTAGCTCTAACCAATTATGTAACAACCTACTATGTACACAGTTAAACAATAAATGCTTATCTTATCTTATCTAAAGAATGATAATGGACCTAGACCAACATACTTGGGCCAAATAAGTGATACACTGAAGAAAGGTCAAGTTAAGAGTATCCATAATCGACGAGCAGCATGAAAGGTGAAGAAGCCAGGGATGTATGTGTGAATCGTATCAAGTGGAAAACTCCCATAGGAAAGAGGCGTGTATGTGCTAATTACTAGATACAAATTTTGTGCTATTTGCAATAGTTAAGGTATATACAGTGTGTTAGGGATCGGACTTCCGATACTTTACCCACGTGTTGTATGTTAAGTTTTATCGACAAAAACCTATACAAATGGGGGTCGCATCGCTCACCCCTATGAATGAGAGCTATTTTAAAATTTTATTTCTCGTATTTTAAGGAGTTTATTAAATCTTGCTGTTTTACGATTTTATTTGGTCTACATACACAAAAGTGGCCTTATTTCAAAGTTAATGAGCTGTGCTAGCATTTAACAATAAATTTGTTAAGAAATTCTTTACATAAACAAAATCCTTTGATTTAGACGGAAAACTGGGTAAAATTATCTATTTTTTTTAGTTATTGGGCTCTACCTAAAATTCCGGGCCCTTGACATATCATTTTTTTTGTTTTAATTTATTGGCAATGAGTTGAGCTTGTAAATAAACCTAAAATAAGTACAAGTTGGATTGAGAGCAATCGCATGCCTTCAAAATAATGGCGGTCACTTCGATCAAATTTTGTAAAAAAATAGGTTTGAATAAATTCCCGTGCTCTCTTTTTCTTTGTTTTTATTTCAAATAATATGTAGTTTAATGGCTTAGTTACACCTTCTAATCGTAAAAGTACCTCTCTCTCTCACACACAATAGAAATATTACCTTCTTATGAATAGGGTTTTTTTTGTCAATTTTGACTTGTTTTGTTAGACCCGTTTCTTAACTATTTGCCTGTTTAGCGGTACCTATTTTAGTTATTATGTAGTTTATTTACAAGCTCAACTCATTGCCAATAAATTAAAACAAAAAAAAAATGATATGTCAAGTCAACATGTTGGTAAAGTATCGGAAGTCCGATCCCTAACCCACTGTATAAAAAAAGTACATTTAATATATTTTGTTATCGATGGAACGTGTACGTGTGCTACGATGCAAGATTATTGTAGATATGCATTATAAAGATAATATTTACATGTGCCGTGAACTCATACATTTAATTAATAGAATTCCACGTGTAAAGAATTTGACACGAAGTTTGTTTACATGCGTTGTTGTTGTTGTTGATATGAATATCATACATAAGTCACAACCTGTACTAACGAGTGAACATGCGTAATGTCGTATAATGTGAACTGAAAGGGACGCTCGCATGTGTTGAAATAATAATATTTTTAAATGCAATAGTTAACCAAAGCAAAGTATTGTATGTCATTTTATATAAAACGCGACTTTCACGATTTTGTGATTCTGCGATTTATTCCCTATGTGCCTTAATGCCAATGTGACACATTCCAAAAGGTCCACACGTATGAAAATATGCGACGTGCCAAATAAATTAATTTGGCAGCGAGGTCCGCCGTAGTTCATGATTTGGCGGCGATGTTATCTCCATAATGCGGGCGTTTGTAGGGGCTGCAGAGCTGCCTCTTACGAACACCTGCGGAACGGTATTGAGAAGAATTTGATTTTATTGCTCGTTTCCTTGGGAGGTATGGAGGGGCCGTGTGTATTACAGCACCAAGCATTTGGTCATATTACAAAGTCAGCATGTTTATTTGTCATTTTAAAAATGTTAAGTTGCGTGTTGTGCAAATACTTTGTCTATATCACTGACGAAATAAAATGAAGTCATCATTAATTATCTTTTTTTGAACAAACAAGACGTTGGCTGCTAGCAGCGCTGTTCGAATCGCATCGGTGATTCTCGGGAATGTGTATGTCCAGTAGTCTTTGTCAATATTACAACGAAATATAGTGATATTTTTTATAAGAATAGTTTTCAAAGACATGCATATAAAAATCAATCAAACACCGAAATAAATCTCTATATTTGTAAAAAATAAGGAAAGAAGAAAAATTATGTATTACGTTACCACTACGTAAAGTCACGCGGTAAATACGAATTATAAAAAGATACAGAACTATATATATTTCTTAAATTTGATGACATTAAATTTAGCTGGAATTAATAGGTCCATATGAAATTGGCGCATTTAATGACTTTTCATACTAGATAACACTTATTTAAAATACGAGTATTATGAACCTTAAACATGTATCAATACTTATTATCCCAACTAATATTATAAATGCGAAAGTGTGTTTGTTTGTTTGTTTGTTTATTTGTTTGTTTGTTTGTTTGTTTGTTACCTCTTCACGCTTAAACTACTGGACCGATTTCAAAAATTCTTTCACCTTTGGAAAGCTACATTCTCCCCGAGTAACATAGGCTACTTTTTATCCCGGAAAAATCGACAGATCCCACGGGATGCGCAATAAAGGCTTCGCTCAAAAACTACTGCACAGATTTTTATGCGGTTTTCATCAATAGATAGAGTGATTCTTGAGGAGTTTTGCGGCATTTTTTATCTCGGAAAAACGGATAGTCCCACGGGAAGCGCGATAAAATCTTCGCACCATAAACCGACTTCCGCGTATATGTAGCCGTGGGCAAAAGCTATGACCCTTAACCCTCTATACACCCAATCCCGAAATCCACGCGGGCGAAGCCGCGGGCAGAAAGCTAGTATCTAATAAAATACACACTTGTTCAGGCAAGAAATGTTGTTTTTACAAAGTAAACCAATATTGTCAAAATACAAAAAGTCGCCGGCCCAGGAGAAAAAGTAAAGTATCACACAAACATGGTAAAATAGGAATCGAATCTGCGGCCTCAAAGTTTGTTTAATCATAAACGAAATCCAACGAAACACGACGGAACCCAATTATAGTGAATGGATTTCAATGATTTTTTTAGACTCCTAATGCAATATATTTCAAAGTCGGTCAGTTAAAAATGAAAGAACAATTTTGATAAAACGAAAAATTAAAAAAGGCAGATAATTTTAACAAGTGGTACAATTTTTAGAATATACAATTATAGAAGATAAATTAATGATTATTATTGATTTCGGGTATGTTTATCATAGCATTGTAAAAAAAATATTATTTCTTGAATTTCGCTGCATCCAGACTGGAGTCCCAAGAGCATCTGCTTTTGCGACTCTACTCTGGCTAATCGGCTAAGAATGGATAGGGGTAGGTGGAATACGCCCCTGTCGACCGGGGGATGGGGGGAGCGCCCTGGAGAACCCGCGCACGAAGTGCCTAAGCAGGAGTGGCACCGACGGATTGTGGCGGCCTGGCGTGCGCAGCTCGAACTACGGATCTGCGCGCGCCAGCGGGCCGTCGGTGCCGTACTCCCGCACCTCGAAGCTTGGCTCCACGGGAAGGAGGAGCTCACCTACCGGTTGACTCAGATATTCACCGAGCACGGCTGCTTCGGTGAGTATCTGTGTCGAATAGGACGGGAGGGATCGACACATTGCCACCACTGCGCATCCGACCTCGACTCGGCCCAGCACACGCTGGCGGAGTGCCCCGCGTGGGCCTCCGAGCGCCGAGTCTTGGTCGCAGAGATCGGGCGAGACCTGTCTCCGCCGGCATTGATTGCGGCAATGCTGGCGGACGAGGGAGGTTGGAGGGCTGTGGCCTCCTTCTGTGAAGCAGTGATGCTCCAGAAGGAGGCTGCCGAGCGGGGTCGGGAGATGGCCGATCCCGCTCGAAGGAGACGGCGCCGCCGCGGGTCGCGGATACGGCGACCCGGGAGGGCCCGCGCCCCTTCCGTAGCCGGGGGGCGTCGTCGGTGGTGGAGATCGGGGGAGGATTTGTAGCCTCTTCCGACGAGGGCTCCCCTGTATCGGCGGGGGAGCGGAGGCTGGGGGTTCTGAGGAAGGCCATCCCTTTTTTTGAGGGGGGAAATGCGACCTTATGCACCCTGACACCGCGCTGGCAAGACGCGGCCGTGTGTGGGGCTCTCCGGTCAAGAGGACCGGCCTACCAACTAAAACCCCCCCAGAGTTCTCTGGGCCCATACGGGGCACATGGCGGGGTGCGCTCTCGCGATTCGATCGCCATAAGGAAGGCCATCCCTGAGGTTTTTAGTGGGTAGGCCTCCCCTTCTGGGGCGGTGAGCCCCACATATCCGCCGGCTCGCCACAGCCGGGGTATGTAACTTAATGCATTTTCCTCAGGGGGAACAAAAAAAAAAAAGGTGGAATACGCCCCGCTGAATCTTATTGGTATTGCAATATACCGATAACACGCCACTAGCTTAATAGTAACTGATTGTAGTGATGGGATATTTTTTTCACTTGACACATAAATGCTCCGCTAGCGTGCGATGGGGCGATGGGGCATGATAATAAGTGGGAAAGTGACAACTTCCCTGCCCTTCCCTTCCCTACTTATTATCATGATAATTATACTCCAATAACTCTGCTTAAAATAGCGACACAAAATCTCGTTAAGTTATGTCAACTATTTTAGATGACGCGGAGCTGAGATCTGATATTGATACCGACTTCATTATTACGGTTAGCGCACCGCTGGCTGGCGGCGGCGGCGGCGCCCACGGGAATGTCGCTTATTGAATTTATATCACTTCATTTTCCGCTTGTTCTGCGCCGTGATTTCACAGATATGTTATTTTTAAATACGGGCTGAAATAGCGTCGCACGTGCTCATCCAGCCAAACCTTGGGAGTGTTTGAGGCTTCTTACCAACCCATACTTGACCAGACAGACGCTTTCCTTTCCCTAGGAGATTTTACCCAGTACTGGGCATTTTGGAAGGCCTAATTGCAATGTGTTTCAAATGCTATGTTAAACATGATTCATTGCTTTACAACTCTAACAATGACACACAAATATGAGAGCTGGGCTTTTCCGCACTTTGTTTATTTTACAAATGTTTATTATGATAACATTTATAAATATTAAATATTTATGAAAATACGGTATAATTCATTATTAAGGATAACTTAAATGATAAAAATGATTAGGTTTAAATTTACACTCTACTCGATTTATTTATATGCTGCTATTCGTACTTTCGTCCTTAGTGTGACGTCGACTACGTGGTAAGAAACTATACTATAAATAGTAAATGATTTATATTCCGGAGTCTGGTCTGGTGTATGGGGATGGGAGATTCTATGTTAGAGATCGCGGTCACGACACACGATAAAAATTCTAGTGTGGGGTTACGCTTAAAAAAAAGTGCTTTTGTTTATCGAGAGAATCGAAGTTAATGGTTTGTTTCTGATAATTCAAAGCTGATTCTTAATTTTAAATTAATAGTATAGCCTAATAAACATTTAATTAATAATCTATATTTATCTCTTAATTTATGAAATAGTTGCTTATTTTTTATTCAAACTTTATGTACAATGGAGTACAATGGTGAACTTAATATCCGTTAATGTCGGAAGAAATGTCTTAGGCTTTTTCTACCAGTCAACCTTCAGGTGATGCAGAGATATAAAGAGGTAGATGTACAAAAGATATTAAAAACAGATGTTAATACATACATAGATTATACCTATACATATATAAAATTTATAAAAAATAATAGCTTTATATCACATTTTATAACTTAATACTTCCGTCAAAGAAAAGTATGCACAATTTATTTAAGGCTAAGCCTGCTTGGGGAGTTTCTCCCTTCTTGAGGAAGTGCATTTCATACTAGAATGGACCGAACAGAAAGGAAGAGTGTATAGTAGCAGAATGGTAAGAGAGGCATTTAAGAAGAGCATTTTAAAGATAGATCGCGCCTTTTTATGAACGCACATAGGAATTGAAAAAGGGGATTGAGGTAATTAGGAGTGTTAGGGTTATTAAGAATATAATACAGAGAGTTGTAAACCATTTTTTCAAAAACAAGAAGTACTTTCTCTTCCATGTATATACATTTTGGAGATATGTAAGTTTGTCCGGAAATATGCTGAGTTTTACACAAATCAAAACGATCTACAATTAAAATATTCACTAAGACCTAGAACGAATTTAAAAATCCCTACTGCACGCCTTAATTTATGTTCATCTAGCACACATAACGCATCTGTAAAGATTTATAATAAACTCCTTGAAAACTTAAAACTTGAAAAAAATAATATACAATTCATAAAACTGTTGAAAAAATTTTTAATAAATAAATGCTACTATAGTGTACAAGAATATATTAATGATAAAATATAACAATGATACAATTTAATAAATTAAAAAATAAATGTATAATAATAATATATAATATAATATATAAAATACTTATTCATTTTAATTAGTACAAAACGCCGTCCTCTCTATAAAATTGCGATACCCAACAGGGTCCATAATCTGTACACATAAATTATTGTAAACACCTTTTGTTAACATTATGGTTGCAATAAACATTTGAATTTGAATTTGAATACAGAGTCAATAAAGCTCTTGTATCTGTGCGCTGTCGCATAGTTAACCACTTTAAAAGTTGACGCTATTGGGAAACTTGATCGAATTTTCTTAAATTAAAAATGAATATAATTGTTCAGCAGTCTGTTCAAGCATTTCTTAAATGTCTATCGGTAGGAAATTCCTGCAACAGTAAAGAACCCTTAAAGTCTCGTAAGCTGTAGTGTTAATATTAAAGCAAAACATTATCGGGACCGTGTAATAACGATGCAAACTAAATTAATTCGACTAATGGTAATATTTAATAAATTCACAACGATATTTCCAAGTATTTCCGCGTTGTGAAATTAAATTACACAATATTTCGTTGGAATATAACTAAAGTGGTACATTTGTATACTTCAAATACGATTTTCATTTTGTTATGGGTGTAGTTTATCTATAATACTGTGTTTGAAATATTTTGCGTTTCAGAGTGGGGAATACAAATTTATTATAGAATTATAATAATTAACAATATTGCTTGAGTGACGTGTTTGAAACACATCACTCAAACAATATTGTATTTTCATATTAATTAAAATATATAAAGTGATTTGATATCTAACTTTGTATTCTGTATTGAGTTGATTGTTGGCTCTTGGTGGAACTTATTATACATGTTGAATAAAACTCTTGTACTGTTCCACTAATTTTAATTATTGTCGAACTGACCGGTTTCGCTTTACAGCATTTTCAAAGGTGTGTGTACTTTAACACCTTTGAAAATGCTGTAAAGCGAAACCGGTCAGGTCGACAATAATTAAAATTAGTGGAACAGTACAAGAGTTTTATTCAACATATCTAACATTGTGGTGGAAGTTTTTGGACTGCAATGAATTTTTAATTATCACATTTGTAACAATACAGGAAGAGAAAAAAAATAACATCCACCAGTAACGAAAATAGCATTTCGTACTGTAAAAATTTCGTTCTCTGCAATACAAAGTTTCTCTTGAACTTTTAAACTATTCATGAAAATCACTTGCCATTCCAAAGTTCCATAAACAATTATCGATTTGTCTTTTTTTTTTTTTATTGCTAAAGTTGACAAACAAGCAGGCTGCCCACCTGATGGTAAGTGGTAACAGTCGCCTATAGTACATGTGGTTCCCACGAGATTCGCAGCAAATCTGCAAACCTCATAAGAACCACAGTGTACGTTGCCAACTTGTAACATAAGATGTAAAGTCACAGTACCCAGTAACAACCCCACTAACATGTAGTCTTTTCATACATTTACATCAATTATCAAAAATACTTATAAAATAAGGCGATTATATTGTTTTAGGATTACTTAAACGGTAACAACTTAAATTTACCACAACGCAACTATAGTTTTTGTAGTCATAATGTGAATTCGTTAGAACTTGTAACGGAAGTTGGGTTTAAACTAATTATCTGAGGCTAGCTTCTATTGAGAACTGCAGAATACAAGGAGAAAAATAAATAGGTCTTGTAAGTTATTCCGGTACAAGATCTCCTATATATACAGTGTGTTAGGAAATATAACCTATTACCTTATAATAAAATAAATAAATAAATAAATAGTAAATATAATAATAGTAAATATTACCTTCTTATGAATAGGGTTTTTTTGTCAATTTTGACTTGTTTTGTTAGACCCGTTTCTTAACTATTTGCCTGTTTAGCGGTACTTATTTTAGGTTTATTTACAAGCTCAACTCATCGCCAATAAATTAAAACAAAAAAAATGATATATCAAGGGCCCGGAATTTTAGGTAGAGCCCAATAACTAAAAAAATATAGATAATTTTACCCAGTTTTCCGTCTAAATCAAAGGATTTTGTTTATTATTGTAAAGAATTTCTTAACAAATTTATTGTTAAATGCTAGCACAGCTCATTAACTTTGAAATAAGGCCATTTTTGTGTATGTAGACCAAATAAAAGCAAGATTTAAAAAATTAAAATAGCTCTCATTCATAGGGGTGAGGGATGCGACCCCCATTTGTATAGGTTTTTGTCGATAAAACTTAACATACAACACGTTGGTAAAGTATCGGAAGTCCGATCCCTAACACACTGTATATTCGGCAGCGTAGAAATATTAGAACATTGAATACTCTCTATTCCATTCTCAATGGTCCCAACACACCCAGCTATTTGAGTCCCTATTTTCAATACTTGTGTGCTTCTCATGATAGGTCTCTCCGATCATCATCTAATTTGCCTCTTAAAATTCCGTCTCACCATTCCGAAACAATTCACGCCTCCTTTGTAGTTCAATCCATTCTGCTATGGAATGCTTTGCCTCTTGAAATTAAAAAGTCTACCAGCAGATCGACTTTCAAAAATAAATTGCGGAAATATATTTATGAGAAGAGTTTATTATGATGTGGCATATTTCTTGGTTTATTATCATTAAATTTTATCTATTTATGATATCGTCATATGTATTAGTATATTATTATTAATTACTTGCTTTTATTATTATTATATATATATATACATATATGTTTTTCATTTGTGTTATGGGTACATCTACCACTTTTCTTTCTGCACCACCTAAAGGTTGACTGTTAGAAAATGCCATAGGCATTAAGTCCGCCTTTGTACATATTGTATATTAAGAAAATAGATATTTTTTGGTTTAACCTTGTATTTTTACTTCCATATTTTTATATTTGACAAAACATAACAATCAAAAACCTATCAATATTCTATTAGACATTAGACTTCAGTTTAAATACGAACATCATCAAAGAAGTATTTAACACCCTCCGAAACCAACAAAATTCAATTCATTGACATCAAACATAAGATATACAATCTAAACATAAAATATAAAATCTATAACCTAAGTACCAACAGAAAAGGGCCACTGAGTCTATATGGAGATACCAAGGCGGCTTGGTACCTTCACTCTTCGTCCACTACGTGTGGTTATTTCGTGATCCCTAGGTAGAAAGTGTGATAGAGCCGAAATTTCTAATTTGTAAAGTTTTTGAATTGGTCTTACTTTAAATCCAACAGAAGTTTTCAACTTCGCCACTCTGGCAACACCATCTCTGCCTTTACAAATTTCCAGAACTAAACCTAACGGCCACTTCAATCGTTTCTCTTCCGTTTCGATTATAACTATGTCACCTACTAATAAACTCTCCGTCTTGCATTTTCCTCTTTGTAAAAGATTCGTCAAATACTCCGTTCGAAATCTATGCCTGAAATCGTCACGTAGTTTCTGTAAATATTTTAAACGACAATTTAAATTTTTAGAATCAATTTGATCTAAGTCTGACACATCGGCTGTGGGCAATGGGTTAAGAAAGGATAACGGTGTTAAGGGCTCTAAAGACGATGATTTGTCATCTTCAACATACGTTAAAGGACGTCCATTCATAGTCGCTTCACAGTCGCATAATATGGTGTTCATTTCATCGTACGTTATGACTCGTTTTCCTAGTATTCTTTTCAGCAGATCTTTTAAAATCTTAATTAGCCGCTCCCAATAGCCACCCCACCAGGCAGCCGTAGGTACATTGAACTTCCATTGAATCCGTTCTATATTAGAATACCTACTTATTTCACTCCAATCAATCTGATTCAATAAATTACTAGCCCCAGTAAAATTCGTACCGTTATCTGACATTATAACTCTCACTCTTCCGCGACGGGCGATGAATCTACGAAGGGTCATAAGAAAATCTTGAGTTGACAAGCTCTTAGTTAGTTCCAAATGAACAGCTCTATATACTGCACATGTGTAGATAACAACCCAACATTTATCACCACCACGAAGATGCAGCGGTCCAGCCAGATCCACGCCGGTAACCTCAAATGTGGCAGAACAGTTTATACGCTCTAAAGGGAGAGGAGCAGTACTTGCTTCTATGCGTTTAGCTCTAAACCTATTACAAATAACGCAATTTTTCAAAATTGATTTAACTATTAATCTTATGCCTATGACCCAAAACCTTTGCCTTACATGGGCAATTACAATATTGCTTCCTGCATGTTGTAGTCTTTGATGACACTCATCTATCATTCTTTTTATAATTACATTTTTTGCAGGAACAATATATGGTCTTTTAGTGGTATCAGGAAAGTTTCCTAATGTCAGTTTAGTTTCTAACCTCATTAGTCCATCATGATCATAGATTACCTTTAAATTCGAGCACCTCTTTTCGATAAATTCTTTATTTTCTTTCTGTATTAGCTTTATTAATATTCTCTCTGCTGCTTCATATTCTTCATAGTCTATTTCCTTGTCTACTTTCTTTTCATTAGACTTTTGTGCATTTCTTATAAATCTCATCATCCATGCTAATAATCTTACTATTTTAGAATATTTTGAAAATTTGTAAAATTTTTCTGTGTACATACTATTAGAATCAACTTCAACTGTACATGATGTTATTTTTTGATCATTTAGTAATTCACTGTCTTCAAAATTTATATCTGACTTAGGCCAATGTTCAGCGTCACATAGCAACCATGGTGGTCCATCACTCCAATGTGAGTCAAGTAATTGTTTAGCATCACAGCCTCTCGAAGCTAGATCCGCCCAATTGAACTCACCCGCTATGTGGTGCCAACTTTGTGGTTTCGAATTCTGTCTTATCTCTTTAACCCGATTCGCTACAAATACATTCCCTATAACATCTTTTTTTATCCAGCTCAACGTAACGCTAGAGTCTGTCCAGAAAAAATCATTTTTCGGAGTGGCTTCTAAACTATTTTTTATTTCTACCACTAATCTTGATGCAATCAAAGCTGACAGCAATTCCAGTCGAGGTATACTTAAGTTTTCTATAGGGGCTACTCTTGCTTTGGCACATAACAACTGTACTGATACTCTATCTTTATATTGAGTTCTTAAGAAAACACATGCTGCATAGCCTTCTTTAGAAGCATCACAAAATGTGTGTAACGTTACTTCAGCATCTTTAAGATAGTCTTTGCTTAACCTACGAGCTATCTTACAATCCTTTATATAATGTAAATTATTACACCATCCTAAATATCTTGTAGATATATCATCTGGAGGATCATCGTCCCAGTCTAGCTTCCGTTTCCACATTTCTTGTAAAATAATCTTTGGTACTAACATTATTGGGCACGTAAAGCCTATAGGGTCATATAACCTCTGGATAAATGACAAGATATTTCTCATTGTATACTTAGTGTTTATAATCATAGGTGGTATTTCAATTTTACAGTATAGCTCATCTGCCACAACGTCCCACATAAGCCCTAAAACTGAGATTTCAGTTTTACCTGTTTCGTTTATGACTGAAGATGAAATGATCCACTGCCTCAAATCAAATTTGCCCCAACTCATAATTTCTCTAGCATCCGTCATAAACTTCAACGCATCTGCCTCCGTATCGGTACTGTAAACACAATTATCGACATACAACGACTTGCTTAATGTTTCTGCACAAACTTTATATTCTCCCGTCACTTTTGCTAAATGATGAAGTATTGTGGCCGAAAGCAAAAAGGGACTACAAGTCAACCCGAACACCACTCGACAATGTTGATATGTTTGTATTTCTTGTCGAGTCTCATGCGGTTATTAGATTTATTTTGGAGGCGTTGGATGAAGGAGATACTGCCATGTTTGTTACCTAGAACCAAATGGCACCAAGACAAAAGGCCGATAAAAGTTGGAGACTTGGTAATGTTAGTAGATCCAAATTCAGCACGCAATGTCTGGCCCAGAGGCCTCGTTGTTAAGGTTTACCCTGGCAAGGATGGTCGCGTCAGAGTCGTCGACATTAAAACCAAGTCCGGTATTTTGAAGAGACCTGTAGCACGTGTGGTGGTATTGCCAACAAGCAATGAAGAACTGGACAACAGCACTGCGGGGGGGACTGTTGAGAACATAGTTCTCGTTGCTTAGCAACGTTTTTTGATTGTTAGTGAGTTTTGTTGGATTGTAACAGATTTTGAAATATAAGACTTGTTGAGAACATAGTTCTCGTTGCTTAGCAACGTTTTGATTGTTAGTCAGTTTTGTTTTATTGTAACAGATTTTGAAATATAAGAATATACAATACTTATTTAACTTGCTGCTTATTAATAATATTATTTTGAAAATCCGCCAATTTTTGCGCCTCAAGCTCCGCCGAAACTTTCTCGATTACTGGATCTCTTATACCTAAACTTTCGAGCGACCAAAATGTATTTACATCTGTCGAACAAATTAAATTATTAATATTACACGATACATTACCTTGTTTCCCTAATACCGTCCAACCAAGTTTTGTTTTGATCGCAACAATTTTATTGTCTAAGGAAATTATCTCATTACTCATCAACAGACCCGCAAAGTCAGCTCCAATAAGTAATCCTACCTCTATGTTTTCAGTGCCCTTGTCTGTCAGTGATATGTTATGCTCTTTTAACAAGTTTGACAATTTAATATCTTTTATGTTTACACTTGGAATGTCACCGCAAATACGATTTTGAACTAATGCATGAAAATTATGAAAAGAAAACGAACTATCTAAACTATGCACTGTAAAACTATATACATCGATCTCTTCGGTTTTCGTTTGTATACCGCCGAATAAATAATGAGTCAACGTCTCTCTACTTACAGGTTTTATTCCTAAGGCTTCGACAACTGACTTCTTAATGTAAGAGCGTTGCGCTCCTGTATCAAATAATACTCTTACGGTAGCTTTCTTGTCATTATTCGTTATAGTAACTAAAAGAGTTTGAAGCAATGTTACCGCTTGAGATTGCGTGGCGTTGTTGCTGTTAACAGTTTCATTGTTATTGTAAGGAACTATTGCACTAGATGTTTCGGCTTTCCCTGGGCATAATACAACCGAATGACGCTTCATACAAATACAGCACTTTGTAAAACTTTTGCAAAACTTTGAGAAGTGTCCGACTTTCAGACACAAGGAACATGCTTTCTTTTTCTTTAAAAATTCTCGCCTTTGCTCTAAGTTCATTTTCTGCAATTTATAACATTCCAGACTGACATGTGACGTCTTGTCACAGAATAAGCACTGTTTGATTTCTGGCCTCTTTATGTTTGCGACTAAGCATTCTGCGGTCGGAAGATCAGTCTTTCCATAGGATCGTTCTGTTTGTAAAAATGTAGATTGTGCCATATTAACTCTTTGTTCACTGTCAACTTCCCGTTTCAGAAAATCTAACAATTGACTAAGTTCTTTATCAGGACTATCCTCAGTAGATAAAATTGGTCGATTTCTTTCCCATATTTTGAGAATATCACATGGTAAAGCTGACTGAATCATAGGATATACAAATGCGGAATAATTTTCTTTTTGTATACCTATTGTTTCCAAAGCACGAATATGGGCACTCAGTTGATCATATAGTGCTGTTAACGACAATTGAGTATTTTTCTTAGCTTGTAGAAGTATTAAGCTCAATAACTCCCTTACATATACTTGAATAAGTAAGTCATCTCGAGCGAAACGTGACTTTAATTGTGCTAATGCGTGATGATATCCTGACGCTGATGCTGGGAAACCTTCAACTATGGCTCTTACCTCAGTGCCATGCTCCATACATTGAAGCAAATATTGATACTTATCATCATCGTCGATGTCACAGTCATCATTTATTTTACGAAACTGGCCCCAGAATGACAACCAGTTTTTTATATTGCCGTCGAATCTTTTGAGCTCTAATTTTGGCAAATTATATTTTCTAATGTACCTATTATTATGGAATGGAACACTAGAGCAACTTGGACTATTTTTGCTTCCACATGTACTTATTGAGCCATATTTAGAGTTGCTGTGCTGACAGGCAGAATTAGTATTTTCAAGTGAATAGATCCTTTTATCTACTTTCTTTTTAATTACTATCCACTTCATTCTATAATCATCTGCTTGATCTGTCTCATCATCTATTATACTTTCATCTGCTTTATTTTGTATTAATAAATGATAAA
Organism: Scirpophaga incertulas; assembly: GCA_036419045.1. NCBI lineage: Eukaryota > Metazoa > Arthropoda > Insecta > Lepidoptera > Crambidae > Scirpophaga > Scirpophaga incertulas. The sequence continues at coordinate 81,808 of JAYEAL010000407.1, read as the reverse complement.
TACGCTCATCCAAATCAAACATACCTTGTACTTTTGGCTCCAGAACTTCGATGGCAGCGACAATAGTGTCTACGTCCGATTCATTATTTTCCACAAGTTTTATAATTTCACTACATTTTCTTGTGAAAATACGACGTATATTTGCCCGTTCTTGTTTCATTTCCTCGATCACGGTCGCCATTTTATTAAGAAAATAGATATTTTTTGGTTTAACCTTGTATTTTTACTTCCATATTTTTATATTTGACAAAACATAACAATCAAAAACCTATCAATATTCTATTAGACATTAGACTTCAGTTTAAATACGAACATCATCAAAGAAGTATTTAACATTGTACATAAAGTGTTAATAAATAAATAAAATAAATAAATAAATCTCCCGCCGTAGACTTTGACGCGTGAAAGTAATAAAAACCTATTTGGCAAGTGAATTTTCGATTTTGGTATAACATTTTGCTATAATAGCAATGTTTTTTTAATTGCACGAGCGTTTTTTATTGCAAATAACTTGTTGGATTTATCTCGTGTATATTTTGGTGTTACTACATTTATATATGTGTAGTTTTCACGACAATTCGAATGCTTTCTGCAGTATTTGTGGTCACGTAATGATTGGAGTCAACTTCGACTGTTAAAAAATGAAGGTAATTTTACATATTTATAAGGTCCGTTCCACGCAGGCAGAGGTAACTGTGTCTTTGGTTTTGACAGTCTATGGACGGGAGTTTAGGACATTATTATTCATGACAGGGTTCCGAGTATTTCAAATAACTCTCGGAACATCATAGGAATGAAGCGGCCCTATTTAGAATTTTTTGTTTTGTAAACAAGTGCATGTTTACGAAATGAAAATTTTGTTAAGTGTTAACATTCGCTATGTACTCTTAAATCCGTTCTATGTCTGCTATCTTATCTTATCCTATAATTTGATACGTGATTGTTTAGACTTATCGATTCTTTTTTTGCGCGGCTTGAAATATGTATCTCTCAAATTATTTTTCTTGTCAGTGACACCTCTCGCACAGTGTAGTACTGCACAGTACTGGACAGTAGCTGATTATCCTCGGTCGGTGTTGACTGTGTATTCGCCTTCATTACATTTGCATCAGTTTTTCATGTATGTGTTGGTTCTCATAAATCGCTTGTGTTTTCTATAAAAAAGATTTACTTACAGTATGCGTAGCTTTACGATACGACAAACTATGGTCTGTTTCGTAAAAAGCTAGTTTATTATTGACGTCTATAGTGAATTGGACATTGGATTGTAGGGCTATTGGAGTTGATGTAATTAGAAAGCAGAAATGTTGGTAGATTGGTAAAAATGTCATCTACATAACATTTGTAAGATATTGTTTCTTGAGCATCTTCGTAAAGATACAACTACGGATACAAGGAGAGAATGATACAAGACAGCACATCTTCACAACACCCCTTTGTACACAGATATAATTTCTAATAATAAAAACATAGAGAAAATCCTATCAACAGGTAATCACCAAAGCAACATTTGTCACTGATCTCCAATTAGCGGTAATGTTGCGGGTAGTTTAATGCGATCGCCGTGTACCCCACACTAGGCGACAGCGCTAATTAATTGATTGACGAGCGTGCTCGGTTTGTTGACACTCCATGGCTGCTTCACGGAGTTGCGCAAAATAAGTAGTAGATGGCACCACCTGGAGCCCGCGATCGTCTGCACAGGACACTTATCGCCATATTTTGAACAATTCACATAATTTCTCTATAAATTCTAGCTGTTCGCGAAATGTTACCCTGAGACACGGAACATTTGGTTTTCTCCGACACGAGATACCAAGCTCTAATACCTCGTCGGATTCTTGTGTTGGTCGCTATCCGCCCTGGAGACCTATTTTCGAATTACGTATGCGACTTCGAAATCACCGCTGTCTAAATAGTCAGCGATGACTTGAGGTCACGGATTCCTAAAATCCAATTTTTGAAAGTCGATGGCAGAGCTACCTAGATAAAGTATACACATATGTAAGGGTTCGGTATACATATATATATATATAATATAATGTGCTACATCCATATATCTATATTGTATAATCAAACAAAACACAGATAACATTTCCACGAGTATGACTTGATTACGAGTGGGTGAGGGCACTCGTAATGAAATCACATCCGTGGCTAAGGTAAGTCACATAAGTGATATTCAAAAATAAATGCTATTGAAAATCGGTGATTATTAGTCACATCGGTGATTTCGAAGTCGCATACGTAATTCAAATAGGTCTCCTGGACTGAAACGACGGCTAGACTCCGCCTCAAGTTTCGCTTGACATGACCTGTCTCCTGACAGTCCCGGTTTAATTGGGCCACCAGCCGCGGGCACGCCTCCCCGACGCGTACGCAGGAAATTGAGTTTTAATTTGATTGATGAATTTAAAAACAACCACTTGGTTTCATGGTTTTTACTGAACTGTTTACATCGCAACATGAACAATTTGTTACTGAGCGTGACCCGCCGTATTCCCTCCATCTTGATTCCCAAAAAATACAGATAACAAAGATTTCTTAACATTGGGACGCGAAAGTTGCGCGCGATCTTCACTGACAGTCGACATCGCGGCAAATTTGAATTGAAAGAATATAGATCTTTTTTTTTATTGCATACGGTGGCAGACGAGCAAATGGCCCACCTGATGGTAAGTGGTAACCATCGCTCATGGACATCTGCAGTGCCAGGGGCACAGCTGAGCCGCTGCCTACCTGGAGAGAAATACTCTTTTTAAGCCTCGTTTGAAGTTAGACATATCGTAGCGCTCAGGAAACAACGCAGCTGGGAGCTCATTCCAGAGTTTGCATGTACGCGGAAGGAATGAACGCTGAAACCGAACTGTACTAGACAAGATCGGTTCCAGGTGATATGGATGAACTCTACTGCGGTGGCGGGTGGTGCGATGTTAAAAAGGTGTCGAAGGTACCATTGTAAATAGTTCTTCAGAGCACTCTCCGTTAAAGAGCCAATAAAGAACACAGAGAGCGAAAGTCTCTCCGCTGCTCCAAGGTCTCTGTTGAGGCCGTAATATTGGGATCACCGATGATACGGAAAGCACGCCTTTGCAGGGAGCCAAGAAGGTCGAATTGATATTTGGGGTTCCAGCCAGAGGTGTGAGCAGTACTCCATATGCGGCCGTATATGAAGATCAATGCAAATTACAAAAACACAATGCGTGGACACTATCTTATGTGTTATTATGTGTAATCTATATTATTGTAAAGTTTTCTTAAAATCCATTCAGTAGATTTTACATGAAAGAGTTACAAACATCCATCCATACTTACAAAATTTCGCGTTTATAATATTAGTTGGGATTAAATTCCGACACCATTTTTTTTTTGTTCCCCTGAGGAAAATGCATTAAGTTGCATACCCCGGCTGTGGCGAGCTAGCGGTTATGTGGGGCTCCCCTCCCAGAAAGGGGAGGCCTACCCACTAAAAACCTCAGGGATGGCCTTTCTCAGGCATGTACGGAGCCCCCGGGAAAATTCCGACACCATACCACTAGAGTATATTGTTATTCCGTGTTCATCATGGTTATTCGTTTTCTTACTTGACAATGTTACAGAGTTGATTATGTTAGCGAATGAATGAGTATATATATATTTTTTTTATAGGATAGGGCAGCAAACGAGCAAACGGATCATCTGATGGTAAGCGATAACCGTTGCCCATGGACACCCGCAACACCAGAGGAGTCACAGATGCGTTACCGGCCTTTTAAATGGGAATAAGGGGGAAAGGAGGGGTTGGACGTCCGGTATCCTCACTCACTCGGCAAAACACAGCGCAAGCGCCATTTTACGCCGGTTTTCTGTGAGGTCGTGGTATCACTCCGGTCAAGCCGGCCCAATTCGTGCCGAAGCATGGCTCTCCCATGGTAAATATAAGGTAATGAATGTAATTAATAACAAAAGATATGAAGAATGTTAAATTTATTTCGGGAAGCCGATGCTTCCGACTTATTTACTATTACTTATTTATATCCGCTAGAGGGCGCTGCAAAGTAAACACTAGCTGAGTTTAGTCTTAATTAAAATATTAAATTTATCAGTTAATTAATTGTAGAAATAAGTGAAAAGAGATGCATTTACCCTGAATAAGCCGTGACAGTGTTTGTGAAAGTTTTTGTGCTAATCAAGTGCTAATATCTAAAACTTTTGGAAATTGTAAACAATCCCCTCAAAGTTATAAATTTCGGACTTATTGTAAAGGAAAACTAATATTTGCATAGTGAAACCATCTTACAGTGATTTAAAACATTGAAATTGTCAGATAAACGAGATAAAGAGTGAAAATTACATTTTACAAATAATTTAAGTACACAAATTACTTTTGAGCCACCGTCAAATTATTAAAAAATTACCGTGTCATACATAATATCTAGCCTAAACTCCACATCGATTGGCTCTGTGGCGACATCTGGTGTACTGTCGATGTATTATGTATGAGAAGGACTTGTGTACAGGATCTCTGCATTGATATACATTGATTTCTGCTTCCTTGTAGCGACATCTAGTCGGAACTAGCAGAACTACGGCAGCGTTAACTTAGCAATAGAGACGTATTACATCAAATCTTTGAGTGACACTACTCTTACTCCCTAATTACGCAAACACGCAAAAGATGGCGCTGAAATGCTATAAATGTGACGAAAATCTAATTGGAAAAGATTTTATAGTATGTCGCCAGTGCCAAATACCTTTCCATATTAATTGCACTAGCCTAAATGAGAAAAGTTTTCACTTGATGTTCTCAGAAAATAGTCAAAATTGCCTATGTGAAGAGTGTCAACACAATTGCGAACAAAGAATTACAATACCAATTGAGAATTCTTTTCAAACGTTACCAGACGAGAGTGATAAAAGCGTAGTAAACAACTGCCATACTTTTGAGTTTATTACGCAACGAAGAAAGAAAAGCCTTCATCATTACCGGACTTGACAGCTTCTAATGTTTCAATCGACTCGAATGTAAGCTCTCATAGCCTCCCGGGAGGAAATTACGAAGATACATTGGTTTTGAATGAATTAAAGACTGAAATATGCCGATTAAACCGGGAACTAGAAATAGCAAACAACGAGATTGAGAATTTAAACACAATAAATCAAAAACTTGTCCGACAAAACCAAGAACAAGAAAATATTATTAAGATATATAAAAGCGTAAGTACAGACGACCTCAACTTGAGCAAAAAATCAATTCGAGCTTATGTATCCACACCACTATCTGGGAAAAATATTCAAGCCAAGAAAAAACGAAAAAGACCGAGTTCTGCAGAGAGGAAAAATGACATACCAGTTAAAAATTCCAGCGCCGTGATGACCTTAACCGCAAGTACTGAACATAAACTGACGTCGCCGTCGCATGTACAGCAATACAAGAGCGACACGGTTGTTGATGAATCAAGAAAAATGGAAACTTTTATTAATTCCAAGGCAAAAGTTTGTATGATAAGCAGCCTAAATCATACCAGGAAGTCCAAAATATTTAAACAGCAGTTGGGAGATTTACATATGTGCCACTATCGAATGCCAGGAGCTGGAATAGATCATCTCTTAAATGGACTAGAAATAAAACTCCAATCATTTACACATAGCGATTATTGTGTTATTATGATAGGAGAAACTGACTTTGAAGGAACAAAAAATTATAATAACCTAGTAAGTAGAATAAGGCACGTATTGTCAACGGTGCAACATACAAATATTATTGTTTGTTTACCAACTTTCAAATACTCTTGGAATGCAAATATTTTTAACAAAAGGGTCGAAATATTTATTAAAATTTTGTATTATGATAATTTAAAGTACGAATACTGTTATATTTTAGATTCTAATAAAAATATTCCATATTCTTACGAAATGTTCTCAGTGCTTACAGGAACTATAAATAATCGTTGTTTGAAAGTAATATCTGGCGAATTAATTCAATTAATACTAAACATTTGTTTAATTAATCAATTATATGCAGTAACCACATTGACAAAAGTTCTAGCACTAGCCGTGATATCTATAGTAAAACCCCATGTAGAAATAATTGCTGTTCCTTTCGAGCCTAAATATTTGACTATTATGTGTCAAAATATTCAATGCTTGACCAACAAAATAGATGAATTAAATATATTTTTGAAAGATTATGATTTAAATGTGGATATTGTTGTAATGAGTGAACACTGGCTGCTACAAGCAACTTTCATCTTTACCCACTGGAGGGCTATGATTTGCGTGCCAAATATCTGCGACAAACACATATTCATGGTGGTGTAGCTATATTTACGCATAGCAATATAAAAACAAAAGAACGATTAGATGTCCAGGCATTTTCTATTGAGTTTATTGTAGAATTCTGTGCAGTGGAAATTGTTGCCCACAACGTCATATTAATAGCTGTATATAGACCTGATAGAGAAATAGATAAGTTTTTCTTACAATTACAAGCTTTACTAGAACACCTTTCTAAACATTCTATGCAAAAACATATAATCATTGCGGGTGACATTAATTTAGATATAACAAAAAACACAAAAAGCTCGACAACTTTTGTAAATATGCTTGCTTCTTTCGGTATACGATGTGTCATTGATACACCTACAAGAGAGACAAAAAATAGCTCAAACTGTATCGATCAATTTATGGTAAGTCAAAATTTGAGTTTCAAAACGAGGGTAGAAAATTGTCAATTATCAGACCATAAGACCTTGTTTGGGCTATTACCGTTGGATGGCACAAAATCAAAAAATACCAAGACTTGTAAAACAAAAATTCGATTCTTTAATAGTAAGAATATTAAATTATATAAAAATGCATTAGGAAAAATCAATTGGCAAGACATTTTATCTTTAAGCAATGACATGAATAAGAATTATGACATATTTACAAATCAATTAAAATTATTATTAGATAAGTATATACCACGACAATATCTAAAATTATCAAATAGCAATAAAACAAAATGGATAACTAAAGGTTTGAAGAAATGCTGTTATCACAAACGCGTGCTGCGATATCTAACAAGTTCATTAGTTAGCGAAAATTTAAAAACTTATACTAAATTATATAGCAAAATTTTAAAGAGAATAATAGCGTCTGAAAAGAGAAAATCTAATATACGGCGATTGCTAAACGCTAGAAATAAAAATAAAACTATGTGGGCCATGATTAAGGAAAAGACAAAGCCATCAAATGGGCTTAATCACAAAAATATTATCTTAAAAGTTCAAAATGACGTTGTATCATCTCCATTGGAAGTAGCTAATAGTTTTAACGAGTATTTCTTAAGTATCACCACAAATAATAATAGAGTGTCCCCCAATCTGACAAATAAGAATTCTCCGACAAACTCCTTTTATTTAGGAGATGTCACGGAATCAGAAGTCAGAAAGGCTATATTAAAATTAAAACGGAATAACACATATGGGCATGACGAGATACCAGGTTCATTGGTTGTTTCTTGCGTGGATGAGTTAGTGGCGCCACTAACATTTCTTATAAACCAGTCATTCAATGAGGGTGAATTCCCAGAGAGCCTAAAACTAGCAATCATAAAGCCCATTTTCAAAAAGGGGGATAAATCATGTGTTACAAATTACCGTCCTATAGCATTGCTACCAGTATTGTCAAAAATTTTTGAAAATTTAATGTGTCAAAAATATACACTTTCTTGGAGAAGCATAACATTATAAACTGCAATCAGCATGGTTTTAGAAAGAAACGATCAACTACGACAGCTGTGTTCGATTGTAATCTAGAGGTATTAAATATTCTCAACAATGGCAAATGCGCAATGGCAATTTTCATGGACATGTCTAAGGCCTACGACCGAGTATCACACGATATTTTGATAAAAAAGCTGGAAATGTTGGGGATGCGGGGGCCAGCAAAAAAATGGTTATCTTCATACTTGAGCGATAGGAAACAAATTGTACAGATTACACACCTTGACGAAAAAACTGGCAAAATGCAGAATTATGAGTCAACTAGCGAGCTGGTATGCGGTTCCATTCCACAGGGTAGCGTATTGGGATGTCTGCTATTTCTATCATACATAAATGAGCTTCCATCAGCCGTTCAGCATAAAGTTATTCTGTTCGCCGACGATGCGACTGTAATCCTCTCTTGCGACTATGACGATCCTGGTGGCGCGCACCGTCTGCTAGCAGAATCATTAATTCAGGTTGCAAATCACTTAAAGGATATTAACCTTATATTAAATTATGATAAAACTAGAATTATGCAGTTTAGACCGTACCAAAGAATGGGTCTGCCCCTTAACCTTAGTCACGACGGACATGAGATTGCGGAGGTCAGCTCATTCTCATTGCTGGGAATCACAATGGACTCACATCTTTCATGGAAGTTACACGTTGACTCAGTTTTAAGCAAACTTAGTCGATTCTCATATGCACTGCGAGAACTCCGAAAATGTACAAATGAGGAGTGTGCACTTGCGGCATATCATGGCCACGCAGCAGCCTGGATACGGTATGGCATTGTACTTTGGGGTAATTCCACAGACACACCCGCAGTGTCGATACTACAAAAGCGTTGCATGCGAATTATAGCTCTGACAGGACGGAGAGACTCCTGCAGGTTGCTATTTGCTAAATACCGCATCCTACAGTAACAGGCGTTTATATTTTTGAATTATGTAGATTCATAAGAAATCATGCTCACTATTTTCAAAGAGTTTCTGATAAGCCTAGTCGTTACACATCCCGACGGGAAAATAATATAGTTGCACCCTTTTTTTTTTTTTTTTTTTTTCTCAGAAAGGAGGCTGAGAATAAACCTCATGGATACCAACGCAACAGGCAAGCAGGGATGCAGTGATTATGTGGACTCCTGGTGAATCGAGCGGCTCGATCCAACAGACCTACCGACTAACTCAGCCTAGCTTGGCCCTAGTGGCCTTATGGCTTGAATGGAATTGGTTTGGCGTACCCTCAGGAGAGGGCACGTCAGCGCTGTCCTCCGAAGAGGACATATGCGCGAAGGAAGGCTCGGTACGCCAAGTGGGTCCAGCCTTGAAATGATGGGGCCTACTCGTACATATGCAGCAAGCTGTTAAGTATGGGCTAACTAAGGGATGGCGGCGCAGATGCCGCCTCTCGCAAGGCTTGAAGAGCCAGCGTCAATGATGTCGGTGAGGTCAGAAATGATGTGCCTGGGTCGACGATATTCGGTATTACGCGGATTGACTGGGGTACGCGGGGTTGTAGCTACACGCCTGCCTCACCAACGGATTCGGGTGGCCCTTCAGCGGTGGTGAAGAACCGCTTAGAGCATTCCAGGAAGTGTTCGTGTATGGTGTTAATTTCGAAATCGCGATGTATATCACTATTCCGAACATAATATGGGAGGTTGGCCATCCTGCGCAACAAGACGCTTTGGGTACGTTGGATAAGATGTGTAGCCCTGGTATGTGCGAATACCGGGCACGCGTAAGAAAGGACGGGCCGTATGCAAACCTTGTAGAACGTTCGCTTGTTCCGGAGTGACATGGGGCTGTTTTTACCCAGCATACAGCTGAGACGACCCGCATAGCTTCTGGCATTACGTGTCACGTTACGGATATGCGGCTTAAAATTAAGCTGCTTATCCAGCGTGACACCTAAGTACTTTGCAGTACGCTGCCAGGATATGGGCCTGCCCTGAAGGAGCAGTGGGTCGGTATTAAAGGGGACTCGGTACCTTCGCCGTTTCGAATCAAAGAGAACCGCGGAGGATTTCTCCGGATTCACCTCAATTCGCCACAGCTTAAACCAGGCTGCAAGCTCGTCAATGGCGAGTTGCAGTCGGGCCAGGACCGAACTGAGATTCCGCCCTCTAAGATAGAGGGCGGTGTCGTCAGCAAAAAGGGCTAGTTGGGGACCGCGAGTGGGGATGGGCATGTCGTTCGCATAAATTGTGAACAACGTGGGGGAGAGCACAGATCCTTGAGGGACACCGGCTCTTATGGGGCGTGGGGAGGAGAGATGCTTCTCGTGTCGGAAGCGGAAATGCCTATCTTTAAGATAAGCCTCCACTATGCGCACCAACCGATCTGGCATTCCTAACTGATAGAGTTTATATAGTTGCACCCCCAGTAAACCTAAATTTATATAAAAATGGCGCCTAGTCCTCCAAGGTAGAGAATTTGAAAAATCTTTAAAGACGTTTTTGCTAAATAAGACATTTTATAATCTAAAAGAATATTTTGACAGTAAATTAAGATGAAATTTAATAAAATTGATTATTTAGGTATAAGACATAATGACAAATTAATACAATTTTTATCTAATATGACATGGGAATTTATTATAAATAATGTAATACAACTTATCATTGTATAAAAGAGAAATTTGACAGTAAAATATAATAATTTAGTAGTATTATGACATGGCAACAGAGTTAATATAAATAATGTAATACAATTTATCAATGTACCTATAATTTACCTAATTACAATGTTGTTTTTTGTGTAAACATAGTTTATAGATGATGAAATGCATGTTTTGATATAATGTAAGATATTGTTTTGCTAAACTCTAGATTTGTAAATTTTCACAATGCCTTGAAAAGGTAAATTTGTAAGATAAATGTATGTCAAGCAAAGAGTGAATAAATGAATATGAATATGAATTTATCCTGTTTCCTCGATTGCCGATATCCTCTCTTTGGTGGGCTTTCTAATTTTTGCGGGTTACCGTAAAGTTCCTCAGAAATCCATCTAATCCTCCATCTTCTACATATCAATGATATGGTATTAATAAGGAACATTCACAGCTATTCGCATAAAAATACGTGACAGTTCATGTATGCCACGGGTTAAATTATAAAAACTTGCGTTCAAACTGACCGAGATCAGGAGAAACAGATAGCATATTCTGTATTGAGTTGATTGTTGGCTCTTGGTGGAACTTATTATACATGTTGAATAAAACTCTTGTACTGTTCCACTAATTTTAATTATTATCGACCTGACCGGTTTCACTTTACAGCATTTTCAAAAAACACGAACAGCTGTGTACTTTAACACCTTTGAAAATGCTGTAAAGCGAAACCGGTTAGGTCGATAATAATTAAAATTAGTAGAACAGTACAAGAGTTTTATTCAACATGTCAACAGATAGCAGTTTGTTAATGATCGACTCATGAATTGTTTTTCCCAGTGTAGTTTGGAGAATCAGTTCCATTAATAAATCTTAAAATAAAATACTCATATTACACAGAAGCATATATGAGACATTAAAGCTACAACCATATATACTTGTTTGTACAGTGCGCTATCTCAATTACACAAACTAGGTTGGTAGATCGCGATCATAAAAGTTTGTTGCGCGCTATTACCTTAAACCAAGCCTTCATCATAAAGCTGAACTGCCGTAAAACTCTCGTCGAAGGCAATACAAAAGGCTTCTGAGCCGCTAGTTTACGAGCCCCGGCCGGCGGCGCAGGCGGCTTACTATCCAGCGATCTGAAATCTTAGTATTCTAAAATCAAAATCAAACTCAAGTAGAATTAGAAAGGGATGAGGCTTAGCCCACACAACTCTATCCCTTTCTAACTGTACTCGAGCAGAGATTTAAGTTTGAGTCTCATTCTGTAATAATAAAAATAGCTTAATTTCTTAGGTTATAATTGATTTATTTTAAAAATATCTATATTTTTCCATTTTGTCATACATTTAAGAGTTATAAAATCACTTCATTAGGTAATGATATTATAAAAACACTCGTATTCAGTTATGGGAAACTATCCATTTCCAGACTTATGCTTTTAAAAGGTTTATGCTTTTAAAAGGCTGTGAAGGCATACGAAATGGTCGACAAAACTATATCAAAAGCGGCTATACAGAAGTTTTGCACGCATTTATGGTATTTGGCAGATGAAGTGTCTATCTTGTCTCTATTTGACGATGATATTAACCAAGAAAGTAAAAAAAAAAGTTGCTACTTTGACCAAAGAAAATCCATCGGTCCACAAAAAACACTACATTCCATCGAGAGAAGAACTTAGCGGGCCTCTTTTCGAAAAAAACATCGATGACTTTGTTTCTATGAATAGCAGATCCTTTTTAATGCGACTCAAAATTGATGACAGTTTTCTCATGGAGAGTCCTACATCGTGGCCTGCTAATGCTTCCTTTCAACACGCTAAAATGAAGGTGTAGTCACTGAAAGCAGTTAATGAGACGGGTGAAAGAGCTATTAAGTTGATGCAAGACTCAAAGTACCATTGTTTTATTTTCAAAATAAATATTTAGTAAAAATATTCAACTATGGTTTCTATACAAACTTTTATATTCGAAGTTTGACATCAAGTCGGCACGGGTTTTCACTATCCGATTTCAATAATATTTATTATTTCAGTTATTAAGGTGAAATGGAACAAAATAAAAGGGTATGCGTGACTCGATTTGTAAAAAAAATTGCCCTTATATTCTGGGACACCCTAATATATATATAGTCCATATTTATAAAGCTACATATTAACAGTTTGATGTTTATTGTTATAGTTAAGTATACTGTGCATATTTTGATTTTGTGTTTAGAATGTAGCCCTTTTTTTTTCTCGAAGTGGAATGCTTCATGCACCTAATGATGGCTAGGCGTCAGGCGTGTGTAGGACTCTCCCCGTAGGGCATACCCACTAACAACCTCGATGTCGAAGGGCGAAAACAGAGCAAGAGAACTATTGTCACATTGTTTCTATCAACGAAAATAAAATATTGTTATTTTTATAAGCAATAACACATATATTTTGCATTTTTTCTATAATGGAATCATAACAGCATTATTTATTATTGTTCGTCCGTTTATTCTGGGTCTAAAAACTCGGTGCGGTTTATAAGGTGAACGAACCGTCAGCTATCTCATACAGCTGGAACGACTCTGGTCTCCGCAGCGCTCCAAGCATGAAAGCTACGTTTTACGCAGCATGCTGCACCGCTCACTCTCATGAGAGGGTGATCGACATGACTGTGGCAGCCTACATCATATTGTTACGCCGGTGGCTTAGTAAAACTTCAAAAATGATTTTCTGTGACTTAGAAACGTTTTCAGCAGGTTGAAACGTCGTTTCAGGCCGTTTCAGAAGTAGCTCTTTCACATACTAAAAAAATCTAAATTACACCCAATTTACAGTAGTTTTCAGGCATCTGAAACATGTTTTCAGTACGTTTCAGGCTACCCTCTATCCAACGCCACAATAACCTGAAAAACCCGTTTTCAGGCGTTTTCAGGACCCCTTATGAGCCATTAAGCCTACTTCAGTAAAAGGACATAAATTTCAATAGGAGTGAAAGAGATAGCAATAGTAGAAAGAGACAGATATAGTTGGAACATTCGAGAAGTATTAGAATGAGAAAACATCATTAGAAAGAGATAGACAAACTCAGAATATTCGAGAAAGATAGTACGGGAATATTCGAGTATTGTGTGACAAGGATAGCACAAGGAAGAGACAGTTATACTCGAAATGTCTCGAACGCGCGAAGTCATTCCTACGCGCTTATGTATTGGACTACACATTCGAGTGTGCCCGCGAATGTTCTGGCAAAAGTGGCAAGTACCTTAGGGGACTATATAAGGCTGTGTCGGCCGCCGGGGGAATATTTTGCGATACAGTGCGAAAACATCTAAGAAGTGATATTGGAGAACTAAGAAGCGAGTTTCAGTGCTTTCAGTGAAGTGATTAGTGACTGTTAGTGTGCTAATTAATAAAAGTTCAGTGTTTTGGTAGACCGCCGTTTGATTTGCTGACCCCAGCTCGTCACAATTTTTAAAAGAAAAAACGTCACTCCATACTAGGATTTTTATCCTGTGACGTGGGTGCAGTCACAAACGAAGAAATCGCACATGAACAAACACCCAGACCGGAACAAATTGAACCGTGCGGGAATCTTATCCATGACCCATTGCGTAGAAGCCGATTACTCGATTGCTGCAATCAATCTAGTCAATTAGTCCATTAGGACTTTTTTTACGAGGAGAAAAGCTATTATGTACCTTGTCGATTGGCTACAGGCGTCTCTGGGAGTCTCCTGGCTGATGGGGGCTTTGTCCATAGCTGGGATCATGCAGGGACTGAGGAACCCAATATCTCCGGACCACCCCAGGTTTGCCCGATCAGCTGTCGAGTCAGTTCTTATGTCCATTAGGACCTAAGCACAGTTTAGTCAGTAGGTTAGGTTTAGCACTGACTCTGACATAATCAATGATGGATAGTTGAAATACGGAACTCTATTTAGATTTCGAAATTGCCGAGAGCGTTTTCAGAGTCAGTCAGGATGTTGTAACGAACTCAGAAACATCCCAGAATAACGTCTGTCATAAGTTGCCATGACATAATGTGCGTCTCGCTTTAGAATTGTTCCGAATCATGCTGCAGGACGAGCCTGCGTTTGATATGTGCCAGCGGATCGTTATCTGCGGGCGGCTCTGATGCTCATTTTACCTTGTATTTTCCAAATTTAAGACACAAATTTTGGGTGTTTTTTTGATCGATGTTGCTTTGTTGAGGATGATTCGAAAAAGGTTATTATGTCATATATGACGTTAGATTTTATGTAGTCAGTTTTCAATGTATCGCGCATCGTTACAATGTCATAAAAGCATATAAGGTCAGGTTAAGATTATCCGTAACTGACGCGCTTGCATGACATTTTTAATGAACGTTGAGGGAACTAGGTTGTTGTAACTGTAAGTCATTTTCATCAATTTTTATGTGAATTCCAAAAAATGGAGCATAATAACTTAAAAGTGTTAAAGTAAAAGCTTAGATTGCTTTTATTAAGAAATATTCCTGTCTGACTATCAATCGCACTCTTGCATAAAGTAATATTCGTAAAAATCACGAAATAATAGTTTTCTTTTTAAAGTAAATAAAAGTAGTTTCGTATTATTATATATTTTAAGATACACCTCTGACTTTTACACGGATTGACGTTTCGTCAACTGCTGTACTGACATTTCGACTTGCCATGAATGACATTGTGACATGAAGGAATTACTTCAATTAAAATTAATGAATGTCACTTTCATTATATACTGGGTATCCAAAAAGTCATGGATTACCTTTTACCTGCTAATGGGTTCCATTGGGTTCCATGGGTTCCATCTACCAATAAAAAAAAGATCATATTAAAAGTCTTATGGTTTCCGAGCTTTTTGAGGTTCAATTAAATTTTGGAAAATCTCTACCTATTATCGGGACTTTCCATGCCATTTATGACAATATTGTTGCTAAAGCGTATCGTATGCTGGGATTTGTTCTTCGGATTGGAAGGGACTTTAGGAATATTTCTACACTAATGTTACTATATAACTCATTTGTACGTTCCATCTTAGAGTATGCATCTACAGTATGGAACCCTCAGTATAAGAAATACAAAAATCAAATTGAGCGAATTCAGAATAAGTTCGTAAAGTTCCTCACTTCTAAACATTGTAATGATTATGCGCTTCCTACTTTGATATCGTTGGAAAGTCGACGTACGGAAAGGGATTTATTATTCTTATTTAAATTAATAAATAATTATTTGGATTCTCCATTTTTGCTAAGTCAAATTTCATTTAGATGCCCTCGACTAAATTCTAGGAGTATGTCGCTGTTTCACCTCCCACTCAGACGAACAAATTATTGTAAAAACACTGTTTTCGATCGCGCATGTTCTTCATATAACAATAATTTTGAATCTGTCGATCTGTTTTTGTTAAATATTAATAAGTTTAAGAGCAGTATTCGTGCCGTTATCGGTGACCTATAGCGCTCCATGTTTGTAGTTTTGAATACGATTTTTTATTTCTTAAAATATTTTTAGCGATCTTCTTTAAACATGTATAAGTAATTAAGTGGAAACTTCACTGGTATATGATAATTAATTTTATGAATAGTCTTTAAGTATAATATTTACTGTTTGTTTCCCAAATATAAATAAATAAATTAATTAATTTCTAGGAATGAAAACTTTTTCGAGAACAGTTTTTTTTTATTTTAATCTCGAATCATCCTACTATCGATTGAATACAAGAAAGTTACAAATATCGTCTTTTAAATACCCAAAAATTTTGGAACAATCTTAAAGTTTTCACCAAAAAAATAAATCCATGATCCAATAAAAAGGTATTTCATGACTTTTTAGACACCCAGTATATATGACATAACTTTTAATATTGTTTGATTTTATTATTTCTTGCTTGCTTTATTTTTTGTGAAAAAAAAGTATAATATATGCCTCGGCGGAAATGACAATGACCTGACTGGTATAATTGAAGCCATCACATAAAGGTCGTCTTTTAAACTCATACTCGAATTACAATTGCTAATTTGCAACCTATGCAATAATGTATTAATATAGAAACAAGAAAATTTTCAGTTGCTTCTTACATTTTACAATTCGATTCACTAATGCGAACCCATGCCTTATATTTTTCAATTGTTTTATAAATGCAACTTCATGCCTTATAGAATTTAATTGTTTCATAAATGCGACTTTACGCTATATAGAGTTCAATCCCAACTAATATTATAAATGCGAAAGTAACTCTGTCTGTCTGTCTGTTACGTTTTCCCGCTTAAACCTCGCAACTGATTTTGATGGAATTTGGTACAGACAATCTTTAGACCCTGAGACAGAACATAGGCTACTTTTTATATCGAAAAAAGGGATGAAAGGGTTGAAATAGAGGTTGACAGTTTGTATGGAATTTCTTAATTTTAAAAGATAAAACCATGAAACTTTATATTTAAGCACTTGATAAGAAATCATTAAACATTTATTCTAGCATTTTTGGAATTTCGACCAGCTGGGGAGTGAAATAAGGGTTGAATTTATTCATTTATTTATTTATTTATTTATGTACACAACATATCAACATATAGAAAAAACAATACGAATCAAGAGGTACATAGGTGCTGCTTATTTCTAAAGAAATTTCTACCAGCAGACCTGCGATAGGAAACTGAATATAATGATACGACATTTGGGTACAATAAAAACTACAACTATTATAGTAATTAAATCTACATATATATTTATAAACATATTCACATACATACATACAGACACACACACACACACATATATATATATATATATACACACACACACACACACACACACACATATACATATATATAAATATAAGGTTACAATCATATATACATATTTTATATTATGTAGGTATATAAACTATCAATGTCAATAGCTAGAGACAGGAATTTAAATAGTGTTCTCTGACGCGGCGCTTAAAAGTGTGCAGTGATTTACATTCACGGATACTGTGTGGTATAGAGTTCCACAACCTTGCAGCGTGAACGGTAAAGGAATTGGAATAGAACTGAGAAGAATGGGATGGGATAACAAGGAGGTTTTAACCAGTGACCTAGCAACAGCGTCTTGTCGGTGGACGAAACTGAACCGCTCACATAAATAGGAAGGATAGGATGGGTTGTGCAGAATATTGTAAAGAACACAGAGAATATGAGTGTTCCTACGGAGCCGGATTGGGAGCCACTTGAGTTCTTTCCGAAATTGGGATACATGGTCATAGTTCGTCAAATATCACGTCATAAGAAACAAAAAATCGTTTGTTCTAGCATTTAGAAATTTTTACCAGTGTGGGGGTGAAAGAGGGGTTGAATTGAAGAAAAGACCATGAATCTTGGTACCTTAGACATAAGGGACCAGGATTGACAAAAACTAATTTCACGCGGCGAAGCCGCGGGCGAAGCCGCGGGCGGTAGCTAGTTGTTTCATAAATGCGTTCTGTGCCGCTGATGGCCGCCGTCGGCCGCCACTCGGCCGCGCCGCGGTGAATATTCATGCACGAAGCCACTGAGTGGGCACCGCTGCATTAAGGACATTGCACTTTAGCTCTAAGCCAGCCACCAACATATCGATGACGTCATCAAAGAAACGTGATATCTAAGTCAAATCAAAGTAAAATTGACTTTATTCAAATATGACTTTATAGAAAGCTCTTTTGAATCGTCCAAATTTTTTTCCTACCCATTCAGGCCGTATTTTTCAGCTGTTACGAAGAATGGGCGCAAGAAACTTATCAGCTTTATCAAAAGTAATAACAACAATTACAATAAATTATGTCGTTATCATACAATGTACATATCGCACTAATAATACAATAGTGTATCAACTCAAAACGTCGTACTTGACATAATACTATAAACACACGCAAAATTTGATTCCTCACGCGTGATCAAGACCGTCGTTCGATTAGTGCAAAAACAGAATAAGGATAAATTAAAAAACTTATGTGACAGTTATTCAATTTGCAACTATTACATGAAGTGAGTAATAAGTTTTTTGTTGATTCTGAAAAATGTTCGATTTTGAGTTGATACACTATTGTATTATTAGTGCGATATGTGTTTACAATTTATACGGGAAAATAAATATTTATACATTAGAATGTAATGTCTTCAAATCAACTCCAAGCATTGGCATCATTTAAATAATCATTGACTTTGTAATAGCCCTTACTCATTAGCGTCTTTTTAATATGTACCTTGAACTTATGAAAAGGCAATTCAGCTGCACTATGTGGAATCTTGTTATAAAAAACCTTTAGTTTTTTGTAGCCTGTACGTTGGAACGGTAAAGGTGTTTTAATCATTGTCGCAAAAAATATTGTCTCTCCAACGTTCTGTTCAACCCTTGGAGTACCCGACTCACTCCCATGTCTGTTCCACAGTTATTCATAGTTTCCGAGTTATAAATTTCTTTCAATATTCTTAAGAATTTTCAATTTAATAATATAAATAAAAATGTAGACCACATTACAATTTTTTTGTCATCATAAATTATAAATTTTATGGTTGGTGAATAATTACTTTAAAATTCAATTATTAATTAAAACATGTGTACTGATGGTTTTTGGTGAGTGATTGAAAATAATTTTTGATCAACTATGAGTTTATTCAACTTCAGAATTAATAACAACTTTAATTATTCACACAACAATAATTTTTATCGTGTCACTCTCACCATAGACTCGTCAACTTTTTGTAAGCATTGACTTTTATACCTGATTTACACTCGCGCGCGAGTCGCGAGACGAGACGCGAGCCGAGGCATGAGACGAGAGTGTAAATAGACGCTCGCGGCTCGTATCGTGTCTCGTCTCGCGCCTCGCAGCGCTCGCGTCCGGAGCGGTATTTTGGACACGAGTCAAAGGACTTCCATTCTGGCTAGCTCGAACACAACTGAACTTACCACGAGAGTGTGAACAGACATCTCATTTACCATCGATTACGCGAGGCGCGAGCGCGAGGCGAGACGATGCACGAGGCGAGAGTGTAAATCTAGTATTAAAAGCAAAAACATTTAAAACCCTGCACGTTTAGTCACAACAAAGCTGTTATTCCCAAGCCTCTAGATTTATCTGAACAAGCTATTTACTTTATGGAATATTTGCTTGGCTCATTATTATTTAGAAATTTCTTTTATACTTGCGTCTCAAGTAAATTTCCGAATTAGATGAATTTGAATAAGTCAACGTAATCTTCGGAATTTCTCCAGAGAGTGCCTGATTATACATATTTTTTTTAAAACTTAATATTTTCGCTATGGATTTATGTAATATTCAATACTATGAATCATGTCTGTCTTACTTATTTTTCTTATAAAATATATATTTTTTTTTATGGGATATGGCAGCAAACGAGCAAACGGATCACCTGATGGTAAGCGATAACCGTTGCCCATGGACACCCGCAACATCAGAGGAGTCACAGATGCGTTGCCGGCCCTTTAAAAGGGAATAAGGGGGAAGGGGTTGGGTCTCCGGTACCCTCACTCACTCGGCGAAACACAGCGCAGTCGCTATTTCACGCCGGTTTTCTGTGAGGCCGTGGTATCACTCCGGTCGAGCCGGCCCAATTCCTGCCGAAGCACGGCTCTCAAATATAACTTGCAGTACTGATCCGGTTTGTCAGATAATACAGGCGTGTTGACAGCTGCCTATTTCAATCTCTGATTGAGTTTACGTTCTGTTTATATATATTTTTAATTACCAATACTTAACTGTAAAATAATCTTTGGAGACTCTACGTTAGGAATATATTAGGTCTTTACCTATGAAATTGCCGTTTTCCATGAAAAAATTTAAACGATTTTTTTTTCATGTATTTTTTATTTGTATTAATCGAAGTAATCACCCATGCAATCAATGCATCTTTGCCAACGTAGTGGCAGTTTATTGATGCCCTTCTTAAAGAAATCAGCTGGACGGGAAGCAACAAATTCTTCAAAGGCATTTTGTACTGCCTCTCGGGTATTGATTTTTTTTCCCGCCAAGAAGTTATCCAAATTCTGGAAAAAGTGGTAGTCTGTAGGCGCAAGGTCTGGTGAGTAGGGTGGATGACGGAGAACTTCCAACCCCAGGTCTTGCAACTTGGAGACCGTCTGTTGTGCAGTATGAGGTCGCGCGTTGTCGTGCAGGAGCAGTGGAGAAGAGCGATTGACCAATGCTGGTTGGAAATGTGCCAGCTTCTCCATCATTGTGTTCAATTCTTCACAGTATACATCTGCAGTAATGCTCATCCCGTTCGGCAAGAAGCTGTGATGAATCACACCGGCGCTAGACCACTAAACAGTGACCATCACTTTTCTAGGGGTAAGTTTTCGTTTAGGGCATTGCTTAGGTGCTGAACCAGGATCCAACCACCTTGCTGAGCGCTTGCGGTTATCAAACAGAATCCATTTTTCATCGCAGGTAACAATGCGGTTCAAAATTCCTTCATTTGTGTGTCTGTTGAGCAGTGCAAGGCACGTCTCGACGCGTACTTCGCGCTGGCGATCATTGAGTTCGTGGGGCACCCATTTGTCAAGTTTTTTTACCTTGCCAATTTGACGCAAATGGACCAATATTGTTTTGACGCTAACGTCGAAAGCTGCTGCTAATTCAGCCGTAGATTGTGTACCATCAGCTTCCACAATCGCCTTTAATTCGTCATTGTCAACCAAAGTCTTCGGACGACCGCGAGGTTTATTTTTCAAGTCGAAATACCCAGAACGGAAGAGAGCATACCAATAACAGGTGGTGCGTTGGTTTGTAGTGTTAGCTCCGTAAACGTCGTTGATGTTGCGTGCCGCTTGTGCCGCGTTGCTGCCACGACGGAACTCATATTCCATAATTACTCGAATTTTTAACGTATCCATGATGGCGAAACAGATTGAAATACGATGAAAATGTAACACTAATCAATAAATAAATGACTACTTTTGGAAAAAGAATCCCATGTTTTTAAAACAAAATTAATTTGAAATTAGAATTCTTAGCCTAACAAAAACCATTTTGATTTGAAATGGCCAGTACTGCAGAACGGCAATTTCATAGGTAAAGACCTATTATTTAATTGAATCTTATTTACCTACTTAGTTTAAAGTCCAACTGAGTAGGTCTAATTCTACAAAGTAGTAGTGCTCATCTGCCCTGAACCCTATCAATAAGAACGACTTTTTTTTTAAATTATTGTTTAAGGCAATGGATACAAAGTCCTTCAGCCTAAACAGTTGTCGTATTCGTACATATGGTATTCAAACCTTGGCACTTGGTGAATTACAGTGGTATTAATAACGAAGCATGGAATCAAATTTGATGATATCTGTACAGTTGTTGGCTGTTACTAACAGGAACATGAGTTTCGTGATTTGTTGTCACTGGCTGTTTATTATTAACAATTTATCTTAAATCTTTTGCATTTAATGAATACAATTCCAATAAATTGGTAACATTACACACTTATACAAAGCCCAATTTCTCGAGTCACGCGTCACGTGAGATCGAGGCATTAACGGATTCAAACGGAATAAATAGTGTGTCTATCAGACGCAAGATTCAGTTAACGCCAAGCGGCGTCATTAGGAGCATCTGATAACATGTGGCGGCCAGATCGGATGGAAGATATTTATGGCCTTCCGTATTGTCTCCGGGAGGGGGAGGCGACCCCCTTCTATATTGATATAACCCTTTTTGTATTACATTCGGATCGGTGTTGGCAAACTGTGTAATGCGATGGCTGATATTGTTCAATGTTTGGGATCTTAGATAAATATTTTTTTGTGATTCTTATTTTACAAAAAAAAAAAACACAACAAATTAATATGCACTAAAAAGTAAAAATGTAATTATAATAATATAATGAACAATTGTTATTTTTAGTGTCAGTCAAGTAAACAATATAACAACCGACAAGGAGATTTTTCGATGTCGGTTTTTAATTTTCTTTTTTTAGTGAATCTGAAATAAACTTATTTACTCTGTATGTAATCAAGTTATTCGATTATTTGGTATTCTCATATATGGCGATGTCAGAACTGGACTAATTTGAAATGGGACCACACGAGAAATGCCCGCTTACATACATACGTACATACACTCACGCCTTTTTCCCACGGGGGTAGGCAGAGATTACGTCCTTCCACTTGCTACGGTCCTTACATATCTCTTTCGCTTCATCTACTTTCATAACATTCCTCATACATGCTCGACGATTGCGGGTACTTCTGACCTGGCCTTTTTTGAGGACACTTTCGATTTGTTCGAAATATGTTCGCCTAGGTCTTCCTCGACCCGTGTCTCCACTCACTGCCAGCCTGCAAATGCCAAATGCAAATGCCTGCTTTCAAATAAAAAAAGATAATCATAAACGAACTCAGTCGAAAGTTCTCAGGTAATAAATGTAAAAAATATGCAATCGAATTGAGGGTCTCCTCCTGTATAAATTTCATTTAAAATAGGAACTGTTAAATTCTAACCAATGATAATCATTATAAATAATAAAGGCCTAGAAGTCAATTGCATGCATGACCTTGTCGACGTTCAGGTGACGCTCGCGCCGCCAGCACCTCTTCAAAATTTGGGAGAGCCTCCTCGAGATGAACACGCTAGCACTCTAATGGTCTATTCTTTATCTACTATTTTCAATCGTGTCGAGGCGACGTCCAGCCTTCTTACTTGGAGATGACGTATTTTTGACAACCGTCGCTTTTTTGAGACTATACAAATCGACATTTACGACATCATATTATTAAACTCTTTATTGCACATAAAAATTTCACAGGAAATAACATTATATATAAAATATGTACATAAGTGGACTTATCCCTAATAGTGATTTCTTCCAGCCAACTAACTGGGGATTTAGTCATAAAATTGCGGATACTACTTAAAATGCAATCAACAAAATATAGAAAATTTACACTACACAAAACAAAGCAAAACTAATTACTTTCCTTAAAAAATACTAACTACATCTATTACTATAAATACATAAATAACAGTATATATAACAATAATATATATTAATAATCATATAATATATATATACATACACACATACAGATATCTATAAATATATATACATATTAACATACCTACAATATAAACATGACTAATTAATTGTTCGACTCAAGTTGCGATAAAAAATGCTCTTTCAGTCTAACTTTGAAGTTTCCACAGATCGACTATCACGAATACTCTCAGGCAACTTATTCCACAGGCGTGCCGCAGTAATAGTAAATGATTTAAAGAAAAATTTTGAATTGGAAGTTCGCTGCTCCAAGATTTGGGTGCACACATGTGTGTCTAGGATATGGTCTTACTATGGTCATAATACTGATTTAAAACAATCCATTTTTAATATAATTCAACGACATCTATACGTATTAAATATCAAAGGGGAGACAGAATAAAATAAATTATTGTGTACAAGTGTACACAATAATTTATTTTGTACCTTGTACTGGAAAGAACTGCCTAGATAACCAGGAAAATTCACTTTCTCCCTGTAAAGTTATTGTATCGTCGACTGGAATATTCCAAATTCTATTACAATGTTACTTATGTGTCAGTAGAGTTCTTATAGATTTAGGACTATGATTTCTTACAGATATAGGATTTTTTGTGCACCTAGAGTCATCGCCACAGATTACTATTGTGTGTGAATTCTAAATTTACTAAATTTTTGCAAATATCAAAGATGCGGTCCTAACTGCACAGCAAAACTTACCATAGTGGGTTATTTTGAGGTAAATAATTGGTACTTGATTGACGTGTAAAGGATTTGATGAAGAATAACGGAAGAATTTTTTTTCTGTAACATTTTAACGTTAATTTAAATGTTCACCCATTAATGGAAATATTAACTTAATTAACTAACGATTAATATATTAAAGTTTAATATGTTAGCAGTAATATCTGTGCTTGTGGTTCTGATGTTGGGGACCTTAATCATATTTTTTTGCTTGTCCACATAACGAGACTTTTAATTTTATAACCAATTTAATATCCTTGAAAATTCCTCTCCCTACATCTATTGTAACATTACTTTCATTGAATAATTCTAATGTATATAATGCTATTTCTATATTTTTATGTAACAATAATATTAAATTATAATCCAACCTTATTTACTTCCTATTACATTTATTTAACCTCAATTTTGTCAATTAATCCCAATATATATAATATTATTTCTATATTATTTTTGTAACAAGAATATTTTATTGAAATTCACCCTTATTTACCTACTGATCTTGATCCTAATACTCATTCCGATCCTTACATATTTCAATCGTTTCCCTACCTTACCCTTGTTAGTGGCTAATGCACAAGTCGTGCAAGCCAGAAGAGAAGCAAAAAAAAAGTGTTAATATCCACGATTACATTTATTATGTTGTCGATTAGTCATAACACTTCTCCCAGAAAATAGATAGTGCTTTGCTCTAGAATTGACAATTATGAACCAAATGTTTGTATGCAAATAGAGCACACAGTGCTGATAGCAAAGCTTGGACCGCGTCTTTGCAAATTGTATGTCTCAATTTTTCTCAGAGATAAAGGACAGAGTTTAGAGTTTGGATTCACCGAAACCGAAATATCAACACCAGAGAAACAGCATAATCACATCGATTAAGCAAGTTAGTGGGATAATTGGGTTATATCGGTGCTTATTAGTTGATAGGGTCGCTGTCGCCTGATTAACCACAAAGAAGGTAAATTAGGCGACGTAAAGGACATCAGAAGCCTGTTCATTAGTTACTATCGTCTCAACGAAGATAAACCGACCTTATTCAATAGCCTTCTAGATTTGGGCTGGACGCAAGTGGGCGGGTGCGCGTTGTCTGCGCCTTATCGGCACTTATCTTTTAATAAGGTCACAGTCGCTTTATTTACCGAGGGAGAAGCTGCGTTCTGGACTATCGACTGGTGTGAACCATTTTGAATGCCTATTCTTAAGTCTTGTTATAATTAATCTTAATACCTCATTACCTGGGTTTTTTGGAATTTTTCAGCTTCTTATAAAATAGCTTTCTTAATAATAAAAAAGTCAGGTGTAACTGGTTCTTGGGCCATTCAAATTTTAAAATATTTATTATTTATCTAATTGAAAACTGTTAGTTTATTCTGTGTACCACATTTTTAAACTTTCTTTTGTTTACTGTCCATGTATTTTCTTACTTTTTTTATTAGTTTAAACGGCCGCCACGTGCCAAAGAGAACAAAGGCATCTTTTGCCAGCGAGCTTGGCAAAAACTACTGCATCCACAATACCGCGAGCTTTCAAAGCTTACAAAGGGGCTTACGGCGTAATCATAGTTGTCTGTTTTGTTTGTCTAGGTACGATAATATGCACATTAGGATATAGTTAATGTGTATATTCTAAGCTATAAAGTTATCGGACATGCGTATCCACAGTATGCTAAATAATATTTATTTATTTATTAATATCATATTTACATTTAAATAGCGCTTTAATGGTAAAGAAAAATAGTGTGAGGCAATGTGCATTGCGTGAATTTGTAAATATATTCAAAGGTCTTTTAAAAGTAATTCATATTTATTATGTAAGTGTAATAAAAGCCAGTATTTCGCACACTTTTTTTTATTTTAAACAACACTTTGTCACAACTATTCCTTTATTCGCACCACCTTACACCTCGACGTCTAGTAACAGAATGCCTCTTAAAACTAAAATCAGTCCTAGTAACAAATTTTGTATTACATCCGTTTTAATATTTTTACTTCCGCTACAAATTAACTATGAGCTGAAATACTTTTAAATAACAATATAAATAATCAGTGCAATTTATTTTTATTCTAATTCTATACACATTAATATTTCATATAATTTTTCTGTAGAAAAACTAACTCTAGTAATAAATATCTCCGGCGAATCAAAACAACAACTGTCTTAAACATTATTCCCAAATGAAAATAACTCACGATATAATAATAATAACTAGAACAAATAATATTAGCTTTCAGTAAGATATATAATGTAACATTTTATATAACCTAGTAAACAATAGTACAAAATCGATTACATCCGGTAAATTCCAATACCAATACTATTCATAACTATAAAATACTCAATTAATTCTGTATTGAGTTGATTGTTGGCTCTTGGTGGAACTTATTATACATCTTGAATAAAACTCTTGTACTGTTCCACTACTTTTTTTAATTACTTTAGAATTTTTAGATAGAAGCTAAACACGACCAGCTGTGTTTGCTTAGAACCTTTGAAAATGCTGTAAAGCGAAACCGGTCAGTCGTACTAGTAATTAAAAGTAGTGGAACAGTACAAGAGTTTTATTCAAGATATACTCAATTAATTTACAGAAATTTTAGCAAATCACAACATAAGTTTGATAATTGTAATCTACGTTCATGTAATTATTAAATATACGTTCAGTGCTTTAATAATTCTATGATGATCAGAGGTCGGTATCAGGTAGAATTATTTATGTATTTGCATTGAAATGTTGATATTAACGTGGACCTTCTCGGGATTTCAAAGAACAATCCCGTGTGCCCAACAATATTACAAATAAAATAAAAACCTCAGAAATAGACAAATAAAACAATAGTTATTTATTATAACAAGAGTGGAAAGTTCCTTTTTAACCGCGTGCTCGATTTGGATGACCGAGCAAGCGAAGGATTCTAAATTAGAATCCTGAGCGTCAGCGAGGGAAACAAACGAGCACAAGGTGAAAAATCTTCCACTCGAGTTGCAATACGTAACTTTTCATCCCACCTCAGCGAGGAAATGACAAAATGAAAAAGAAAACAATTTATAATGACAAATTATATTAACAATAAAACGTGAAAAACTAGCATGGCGCGAAGCACGCAAATAAAACAAAGAACCAAGAAGGTTCCAAATTTAAATTTTTTCACAATTTAAAAAGTTCTAATCATAAATTTGGCACCATAGAGGTTACATTAAATAGGTTTAATGACGTTTTGAATTTACAATTATATTGAGTGCTCATTATATGTGATGTTCTAATTTCAAATCTACTTTGCCGCTCAAGCGAATAAAATAGAATTTTCCAGCCAGATTTCGAAGCGCAAAATTACACTTTCCGAGGTGGTGGGATGAAAAGATAATTACATGCAATGTTTATTAGTTTACATTAATTCACAATATAAATTATTGATAGTCTTAAGCAAATGCTCAAATGCATATTTCGCCTTTTTTTATAAATACGAGCGGATACTTTGCTTCTAGCCCAGACTCGTAAGGTTATTCAAACAGCCCATAAGAAACAATTTCCTGGTCCGATTCATTACCAGTAAGATTTGAAGTGTTCGCTTCCGATATTACTGTATAACTTTTGTGATAATTAAAATATATAACCATTAGCTGTGTGAATGAGTAAACCGATTTATTGCTAATAAATATACTACAACGGTAGCAAAAAGGCTTACGGCCTGCCTGATGGTAAGCAGTCACCGTCGCCTATGGACGCTTGCAACACCAGGGGCATCACAAACGCTTTGCCGACCTTTTTAAAAACCTATTTACTCCCTTTTTGAAAAACCCCATACTGTAATCCCCCGGGAAAGCCTCAGCAGGGAGCTCGTTCCACAATCGGAGCGTGCGCGGAAGGAAATTTCGTTGAAACCGCACTGTGCGTGACCATTTAGGCTCCAGCATGTGAGGATGAACACCCTGCCGATGGCGAGCGGTGCGATGGTAGAATGTGGCCGTGGGCATCATGTCGAACAATTGTTTGGAACACAACCCGTTGTATAAGC
The DNA here is from genome assembly GCA_036419045.1 of Scirpophaga incertulas. Taxonomy (NCBI): domain Eukaryota; kingdom Metazoa; phylum Arthropoda; class Insecta; order Lepidoptera; family Crambidae; genus Scirpophaga; species Scirpophaga incertulas. The sequence goes on along the minus strand of JAYEAL010000407.1, from coordinate 53,720 downwards.
GATAGAACACACACAAAGAGCACAGTCTCTTCTCAGACTTAAGGGCTCAATACCGCATGTGAGTATGGGATCGTCAACGATACGCTCAGCGCGTCTTTGGACCGAATCCAAAGAATCAAGTTGGTATCGAGGTGCTCCCGCTCACAGGTGACAGCAGTACTCCATATGGGGCCTGACTTGCGATTTGTATAATAGCAGTCGTTGCCTCGGAAGGAAATACCGCTTAGCTCTGTTAAGCACACCTAGTTTTTTAGAAGTCAAATTGACCTTGTCGTCTAAGTGACTTCGGAATTGAACGTCACTGGAGATGTTGACACCGAGGATCCCAATACTCTTCGAGATGTTCAAGGTTGTGTTCTGGAATTGTGGGGCTACAGTGAATAAATAGTTTGAATGTGGTAGAAAGAGACAAAATCTAATCCATTCCGGTAAACGAGGAGTGCTCCGCATTGCCACTATTGTATTCTTTTGTTCTCACAAGCTATGTTGTGCGAACTAAAAATATGGTAACATCGGAAAAATATGGTATTGGAATTTCACACCTTCGGACATCCGATGTCATTGATGTAAGTTTTTTTTTTTTCTATACCACGATGGTGGCAAACAGGCCTATGGCACGCCTGATGGTGAGCGGTTACCGTAGCCTATGGACACTTGCAACACCAGTGGTGTCACTTGCGCGTTGCCGACCCTTCAAAAACCTATTTACACCCCTTTTGAAGAACCCCATACTGTAGCCCTGCGGGAAAACCTCAAAGTTTGCCAAACCAAAAAAGTTTGGCAACCTCACGCGTACAATAGTTTAAATTGTGTAAAAGTCAATAACTTTTTATTTAAAAATTACGGGATTTGTTTCTGCTCTTTGAAATGAATCTCGGGATTTTAGGCATATTAATTTTATTCTTTCGCTGTATAAAATCAGTGTAACTACATGAATTACTCTGCTTAATTCCGACCTCTGATGACGATCGATCGAACATGTTTTTTTTTTTATTTTTATTTAAAATAGGTTTGCGTTTGTCCACAATCACACCTGATGGTAAGTGACGATGAGGACTAGGATGGAATACGCTTACCTAGCAAATGCCTATTCACTCGTGACTTGAAGACCGTAAGATTATAAAGGACTAGCTTTCTGCCCGCGGCTTCGCCTGCGTGGATTTCGGGATTGGGTCTATAGAGGGTTAAGGGTCATAGCTTTTGCCCACGGCTACATATGCGCGGAAGTCGGTTTCTGGCGCGAAGGTTTTATCGCGCTTCCCGTGGGACTATCCGTTTTTCCGAGATAAAAAATACCGCAAAACCTTGCTCAAGAATCTGCAGTAGTTTTTGAGCGAAGCCTTTATTGCGCATCCCGTGGGATCTGTCGATTTTTCCGGGATAAAAAGTAGCCTATGTTACTCAGGGATAATGTAGCTTTCCAAAGGTGCAAGAATTTTTGAAATCGGTCCAGTAGTTTCGGAGCCTATTCATTACAAACAAACAAATCTTTCCTCTTTATAATATTAGTATAGATAGTCCACCACGTAAGGATGGTAGTTAAGCCTACGTCGCGTCGTACATGTCGCGTGGTGATTAACTGCGATAAATTCTCTTTGTCGGCTGTCACGACATACACCGGAAAGAAATTAGCCTATATATTATTAATTAATTTATAAAATGCTTTCATCCATTATGAGGTATTAAAATGTAAAGCACCAAATCTAATGTTGTTTTAACTTTGAACTGGAACAGCAAGAGCTGCAGCATCAACCAGTACAGCGGAGGCACTCAAGCAAGCGAGCCTGGTAGTTTTCCACTGGCGTTATTACTAGTGCTCGGAAAGTAGTGTAATTTTATTTATTTGCAGAAAGAAAGTCAATGTAAGCGTAACATGGACAAACCTTAAATTTTTCTGTTTTTATTTGCTACTAGCTTTTGCCCGCGACTTCGTTCGCGTGGACTTCAGGTTCGTCCCGTCTAGTCTAGTAATAAGTAAGAAATACGGTAACTAAGCACTGCAGAGCCCTAATCATAGGCCTATAGGTAGTCTGCCCGCGTTCGGGTCGCGCACTCAGCGATGAGCCACTTCTTCCCCACCGCACCTACCCCGCTCCCCCCACGCCTCGTTCGCCTGGCACCGCTGCCGGTATTTATCACCGAAACGGTATTTATCGCCGAAATTGCTATGACTCTGCATTTTAAATCTGTGATATCTTCGAAAATATTTATTTAATTTACATGCTGTAAGAAGCCATATTGATTTGATCTGACATGACATCTTTATTAAATGCACAATGTATTTAAGATACTTAATTGGATAAGGATTAATACTGTATTGCTTAAAATCGCTTCGTAAATAAGCCATTATTTCTCAAAGTAAAGGATAAAAAATGGTTATTGTGGGTTATTCCTAAGAGATAAACATATACCATCACGGACTTTTTTGTAGTCCTTTTTAAGTTGTACAATACTGTAGTAAATTGTTTTGATCTATCTTGTAGGATTCAGTCAGCGTTTGCAATGTAAGCGCAAAAATGTGTTTTTTTTACGACCTCACATTGTAGCCTATGTGCTATTCTGATATATAAGCTATATTGTGGTAAAGTTTCATTCATATCCATTCAGTAGTTTTTACGTGAAAGAGTAACAAACATCCATACTTACAAACTTTCGCCTTTATAATAGTAGTAAGATTCGTTTCTTTACGTTTTTATTGTAAAGTTTTGTTTACAACTTATAACATTTTATTTATATTTATAACAACAATAAGCTAAAAGATGAAATATTATTTTGAAAGTTCAATATAATATTTTTACAATCTCTGAAAATAGTAAGTTCCCAGGCATATCCATACTATTGATGTCACAAAATCGCAAGAACATAAAATTACACTATCTATTCCGAGCACTAGTTACTACAAACAGCAACACTTTAGGCACAATGTTGACCTTGAGACCGCCGTTATGGAGCCCGTAATAGCGGCTTTACAAAAATATATTTAAAAATTCACTTCCTACCCAGGCAACACTCATTATATAATCAAAATGAATTTCGAACTTTAAAACTGTGGAACAAAGTTCAATATTGTCCGACGCCTGAATCCCGATTGCTACGCAGAAGTTTAATATTTGATTATTGGGAAAGAATTCTTTTTTTGTATACAGCAAGGGATTACGAACCGCCTAACAGTATCGATTCATTTGTTTTAGTTTATTTTAACAAGATTTATTTACATCGTCTCATTTAAGGAATATTTATGTGACTGATGAAGATGGCTGGATTTCACACAAAGATAGCTTGTATAAAAAAAAATATAGCGATTTGCGTAATGAAACCGGTTTTGATATAGACACTACTGACAAACTGCTGTCAATTTTGTAATTAGAATGAACTGAAGCTGGTGTAATGAAATATTTTTCGGCAATAGTTTAATAATTCGGCATTTTTCTACAACTGAATAACATTTTTATTCCTTAAATTCAAAATTCAAATTCAAAATTAAAAATCATTCACACGCACATTCGTTATCAATCAATCAATACATAGTATAAAACAAAGTCGCTTTCGCTGTATGTCCGTATGTATGCTTAGATCTTTAAAACTACGCAACGGATTTTGACGCGGTTTTTTTAATAGATAGAGTGATTCTTAAGGAAGGTTTGTATGTATAATAAATGATAGCTGCGTCGATAGTCTCTGCCATTGCGCTGAATTGCGCTTAGTTCCAATTGCTTTTTGCTAACTATGCTAATATGCATGTCATTGCGCCTTCGTCGGTTTTCTTCATATGTTCGTTTACAGCTGATACGTTGGTACTTAATTTATGTAAGTTTTGAATTTGTTGTAGTTTTGTCAGCGATCTGGCTTATCTTGTCGATATCCATGTTTTTGTGACAGATAAAACTGTGGTATCTGATGGTGATAAAAAGGTTCGTCACTAATTTTTCCTTTTTCAAAAACTTGCATCTTACGTAAACGTTGTGATGACTTTTGATCGTGGAGGCAAGTGGTGGTGGTGGAGGTCACTAACTTATAGTTCTTCCTTAAGTTAATTGTAGAGTCCTTCCTGTTGTTAATTGTAGAGTGAGAGCCGTATTGTAGTTGAGAGTCTACTTTGCCATAGTTTTGTTTCCGTCGGGTCCGTTGTTAAAGAGTTGGGTTACCATTTTTCCATGTCTTCTGTTCGTCGGTTTTTGTTGTTAACGTCGATTTTATCATATTTTCTGTTTCTCGGGTCCATTGTTCCAGTCGGGTTCTGAAATGTCTTCTGTGCGTCGGGTCCTCTGGTCGGGTTTGCCATATCTTCTGTGCGTCGGGGTGCTTGTAGTCCGAGTCACCAATTTGCCATTGTTTACTTCGTGTCGCGTTTGTCGGGGTCACCAATTTGCCGAGGGATCGGGAGATATAATTATACTCTCGTTTATGCGCAGAACGATTTATTTTGGTAACAGTAAGGCTTATATACTAATATGGTACGTGCGTATTTCTAGCTTACTCAGCACCCTTGAGATGATTATCTCAAGGAATATTTAGTCTCAATACGTGCACGTTCTCATGACCGGCACACATAATATAGTAGAGAAACACTGATAAATTTAAAGGTTTCTAATGTGATGTCGTAAATAAGCACGTTTTTTTGCGCTTATATTGCAAACGCTGGCTGAACCCTACGAGATAGACCAAAATAATGTACTACAGTATTGTACAACTTACAAAAATCCACAAAAAAGTCCGCGATGGTATATGTCTATCTCTTAGGGATAACCCACCATAACCATTTTTTCACTGCACCCGCGCGAAGCCGGGGCGGGTCGCTAGTTATTTATAAATCAAAGTACCTTCCATTAAGTAACTATAACAACCATTTATTTATACCAACCATAATGAATTGGTAAATCTTCGGTTTTAGTGGAAAATCTTAGAATGTACTGTAGTTCGAGCTTTTACAGTAACATATACCCACGTTATATGTATAAGTTTTGGACAGTTTGGGAGGCCTACCACGATCGCTTAAATCAGTAATAGAAACATAGTGCAAGGGGAATAGCGCTATACATTGTAAGAGCGGCGTCTGTTTCAATATTGTTTTAACTGTAAGCGGCAATAGTAAGGCTTTTTATATTACGTGGCTTTTAAATAGCGGTTTTTGGAATGTAAAGAGACTATTGAAGACAATTCGTTCTAATAATTCCATTCTGATGGAGAGTTCCTTTTAAGCTACGGTTAAGTCGCAAATTGTTGTTTAAGTGGGAGCCGCGCCACAGTCAAAGGTATTTCGAGGTCCTTCACATGTTAATAATGCGAATGTCTTCAAAGGGCCAGCGGACCAGCGCACTCGGCCGGAGAGTGCTCACGGACACAGGGGGGGCTATTCTCCGACCTTGTACAGTGTCAAATACGTATTTCGAAGTACATTGCTAAAGTCGTGTTATGAACTTTTTTGTATTAGTAATCAGATTATAGCGGTCGATAAGAAATAAGTATAATATAATATAAGTATAAATCGCCTAATAATCATAAAAAATATGTAGCTGCATTACATAAATAAACATAAAAATAAATTGGCAATTTAAACGTGCGTCCAATGATATTAAATATTTCTCATAAGTTCTTTTCACTCTTTAAATATTCAGTTATACATAGTTGAAATCGTTGAATTAATTTGAAATTGAAATATGTAATTTGAAGGTGACATTGTGATGTCTGGGTGTTAATCAAGTGAAACGACCTACAATATTAATTCAATCAAATTCGTTTTCTTAATTTTAAGATAGGCCACCTGTCTTCAGGTTTACAGTGCTATTAACTTGTTGATCTTTAATATTATATATTTTGACAATGTTAACTTACTTTTGTTGCCCACAAACATGGTATAGAACAAAGGATTCTTTGATTTATTCTTTTATCTACTGTGTATTGTGTCCTGAAAAATAGATTATTACTAGGGATTGCAATCCGGAAAATCGGATCCGGTAATCCGGCGGATCCGGCATCATTTAATGGATACCGGATCCGGTACCAATATACCGGATCCGAAGACCGGATCCGGTGCTAGGAGTTAGTAATCATGATGGTATCTGTCATTATCATAACTACCTATAAGACTTGTTAAATTGATAATGTTTTTGATCTCATTTCAGTTAATTACGTAAGGTTAATTGTATCTATCAGATATTATAGTTACTTGATAATTAATATTGTTACTTATAAATTGATCTATCTGTGGAAGTGAAATCTAGAAAGACTGAGCTACTCGTTACGTCGTAAAACTATACTAGTTACCTACACTAGTAAATTTTAATTGTTTTCTTGTTGTATACTTGTCTTAACATTGGTTAGGAAATAAAGTCGATTTTGTATATTTGTGATTTATTTTTTATAAACTTGTACTTACATATAAGTGCAGTGAAATTTGATTAACTCACTTATTTTGTACTAAAAAGCGAAAATCATCTTGATTTAATGAATCCGGCCGGATTTATGGGAATCCGGTCGAAACCGGCTGGATCGAAAATGACGCCGGATTGCAATCACTAATTTGTTATATTAAGCAAATGACTGCACAATAAGCTTACTTATAGTATTAAATAAGCTGCAAATTATTTCAGTCAAGTGGTAATCATAATGATACTTTTTTTTTCCCTCTGAGGAAAATGTATTAAATTGCATACCCCGGCTATAGCGAGCCGGCGGTTATGTGGGGCACTTCTTCCCAAAAGGGGGAGGGCTACCCACTAAAAACCTCAGGGTTGGCCTTCCTCAGGCATGTAGGGAGCCCCCGGGACATGTCGCCAAGCGACATCCGAGAACCCCCAGCGTACGCTCCCCTGCCGATACAGGGGAGCCCTCCTCGGGGGACGTTACAATACCTCCCGCGCGATTTCCTCGCGGCGGCGCCGCAGCAGTGCTACCGAACCCGGCGCCGCCTCCTTCGAGCGGGATCGGCCATCTCCCGACCCCGCTCCGCAGCCTCCTCCTGGAGCATCACTACTTCACAGAAGGTGGCCACAGCCCTCCAATCTCCCTCGTCCGCCAGCATTGCCGCAATCAATGCCGGGCGCCCCGGGAACCTGCATACACCTGTGAATTCATTCAAAGATATATGTAGTCAACCAATCCGCCCTTAGCCATGCCCCTCGATAAGTGATAATGAGTGATCTTTACACTTATTGATGTCAAAACAAATATTGAAATGTAACTTGTGTCTGCATATGTACAAAAAAAAAAACGGATTACATCTGTTCACAAATTGAAATAACAGGTAATTCTTCTATCTTATTTTCTTGCAGTTTCAATATCTGAACTCGATTCTATTTTTACTTATTTCAATAAGGGCATCGTGCTATCTAATATGTTCTAAATTTAAATTTTAGTTTAACCTTCATTGTGCAAAAAGGGCGTGACCTCCGAAAGAGTTCGTCACAGCACTTAAGTCTAGACTTTCGCTCGTCATCCGAATTCAGGCCGAGCGTTGTACTATCATTTTTACGTGTAATGTCGGTTTAAAAAAAACAATTCTTATTGACAAATTTGTTATAGCAAAGTGCGAGCGCGAGAGCTGTATGGTGAGAATGGTAGTTTATGATTACATGTGAAAAGAATAGGTGTTCTGAGTGCGGCCTGTTCCCCCACGTCCCCGGAAGTCCGGCTCGGTATTGTGCTCTTATCGCCAGACGTGACGTCGGCACAAAGAAACTGCTTCTATTCAGAAGTTGTGGTCCGAATGCGGCTTGTTTATCTTAATTCGTCCAATAGCCACTGGTCAGCGAGATTACGTAATTTACCATTATAGAATGTTGTTTTTATGTGTATTGTATTGTATTTTGTTGTTATTGTAAATCTTTATTTCATTGATAGTTCAACCTGTTTATACAATGTTAGAATCAACAGAATACAACATAAGACAAGTAAAAATACAGACACTAAAGTGCAAACACTTGTTAATTTATTGAATCTGAAATAGTTCCGAATGTGATGGATATGTTTCAGTTGGGTTAAGTATGAGACCAAGCTTTTGTAATTAATTAGCTACAGCTTTAAGTTAAATAAGCATTCAAATTCTCTCACAATGTCTCAAGCTCTATACAGGATAAGGTCTGAAATATAAAGCTACCTATCGTAGTAAAGATGGTATATAGTGGGTCTTAACACTGAACCCTGTGTCACTCTATCAATACTAAGTTCTTTAGTCATATCAGTAACTCCATAAGTAAGACACATCACTATCTACGAGCGGCCGTAAAATTAAGGATGTAACCAGTGGCACGCATCTTTAGTCAATCCGCAAAGCCCAAATTTCCCCATTCACATTTGGTTCATCCAATCAAATGCCAGGTTCAAATCTAGTAAGAAATTGTTCCATTCTCCATATCCACCGCGATAAGTGTCATTAATAATGTTCGTGAACAACTAGACTGTACTGTGATTTTTTTGAAAATCAGATTTTTCAGTATCAAGAATTTTATTAATTTATATATATTTAATTGTATAAAAAAAGGGCAAGATTAACTAAAGGTAGATTAATGATAAAACTAAATTATAATACTAAGTTATATCTTAAATATAAATAATCATTTTATATTTAACATATAGCTAAATATAAAATTAAACTATCACATTAGGATAGTGAGATGACATCTAAATATTTAATATCTAAATATTTAATAATCTACACTAATATTATGAGGAGGAAAGATTTGTATTTTAGTACTAGATTACTATAGAAATATTTAGAAATTCTTATTAAAACCAACCGAAGGTGTGAAAAAATCAGCCATAAAATGTCTTTCATCGCGTACACTGCGTAGAGTAGTAATATCTACAAAAAAAATTGTGAGACCATAACATATGTCTAACTATTGTAGTTACATCACAATAACTACTTTTTTACATTTAACAAATTGATAGAAATGCCGACCAAAATCAGACCGTGTTATCCATAGCATTTATAAATTTTTATCCAAATGAATAATGTAATATTCAAGACTGCCTCAATACCTGATGATTACTTTTTGAATTATTGAAATCGGACATTCCATGCAAAAGATATCATGAAATAAAAATACATGCCGGCGGCGGCTGCCACGCAGCATCAAGTAACTAACTCGACGAGAGGGGCAGTGCGGGAGAAGGGGGTGCACCATTATGAACTAGTTAGCCGCGCGGCTCATTCGCGTCTCCATCCAAGCCGTAGGGCTCTGGCGGACGCTGGCGGAGTGCCCTGCTTGGGACTCCGAACGCCGAGTCTTGGTCGAAGAGATCGGGCAAGATCTGTCTCCGCCAGTGTTGATTGCGGCAATGCTGGCGGATGAGGGAGGTTGGAGGGCTGTGGTCTCCTTCTGTGAAGCGGTGATACTCCAGAAGGAGGCCGCCTAGCGGCGAGCCGCTCGAAGAAGGCGGCCTCGGGCCAGATAGCCTGGCCTGAGGCGCCGTCACGGGTCGCTGGCGGGCGCGACGCAGTTCGCGCCCGTGGAGGCGACTCAGGAGGGACCTCACCCCCGGATGGCCGGGGTGTGACGTCGTAGGAGGTTGGAGGGGAGGAGGCGGCAAGATCACTCCTCCCCGAGCAGGGCTCCCCTAACGCACCCAGGGGTGCAATGGCCGGGGGTCCTCAGATGCGACACTCGATCCTGAGGGCCCCCTACAACGCCTGAGGATGGCCATCGCTGAGGTTTTTAGTGGGTAGGCCTCCCCCTTCTGGGGAGGAGAGCCCCACATAGCCACCGGCTCTCCGCAGCCGGGGTATGCAATTCAATGCATTTTCCTCAGCGGAACAAAAAAAAAAGAAAAAAAAAACGGGCCCTTATGGCCAAGGCCAGGCTGAGTTTAGTCTGTAGGTCACGTGGCTGGACCGCTCTGGCCGCGTGGAGTCCGACATAAGCTCCGTGACACTTGCCGTTGCGGGGGTATCCTGGGCACGTTTCGGGCTCCTCGTGAGGATTCTCAGACTCTCTCTCCTGAGGTGAAAAAAAAAACTCATTTGCGCAGTCGGTTCCTTACGCAATGGAGGCAAGCAACACTCAATATTTCGAGCTTTTTTTAACACATTTTTATGTCGTTTTAATTAGCATGCTTATAACTTAAATATCTATACCTATTTATGTCCGTGCGTAGCCGGGATGGACCGCTAGTATATAATATAATACATACATACATACATACATACATACATACATACATACATACACTCACGCCTTTTTCCCATGGGGGTAGGCAGAGATTACGTCTTTCCACTTGCTACGGTTTTTACATATCTCTTTCGCTTCATCTACTTTCATAACATTCCTCATACATGCTCGACGATTGCGGGTACTTCTGACCTGGCCTTTTTTGAGGACACTTTCGATTTGTTCGAAATATGTTCGCCTAGGTCTTCCTCGATGTATTATAGATTTATTATATACGGATTGTAATGAAATACATAAAAACAATACATGTAATACACAAATAATAATATCACATATACATTATTTATAAGAGTACCTATGCAGTAAAAAAAAATTATATATGTTTATAAAATTTTGTAAGTTGTAGGATGTAGGCAGGCAATATCAGGAAATAGTCCGTCCAGCACCGTGAAACATGGCAAAGGGTCTACCACACAAAAAGTAAGCACGTAGAGTTTAGTCAAACAGTAATCTAATGAGGATAGACGAAGAACCAGCTGCTACTACAGAATTGAAACCCTTCATATAATTTGCATTCTTCAAACCCCATAAATATTATATTTAACACGAAACAAGAAAGCTTAAACTGTTTAATGTGTTCTTGCCAACTTTTAGTCGGCGGTGATTTGGATTCGCAGAAACTTTTAGACTACTCGGTTTTTCAATTAAACAAGGAGCCATCTGTCATCTGTCACAATGACAAGCGCGCGCACTCACTTACAGATATAAAACAAATGCTTGTTTATAACGAGTGGAAAAAGGCAAAGGCTATGCAGCGTTTTGATGACGACGCACAGCTGCAAGAAGAGGTAACGAAGTGGTTGAAGGCGCAGGCGGCCGAATTTTTCGACGAAGGATTTCCAAGCTCGTACATCGCTACGATAAATGCCTTAGTTTGAATGGTGACTATGTAGAAAAGTAGTATTTGAGTGTGACTTTCACCTGTATATAATAAAATTTGTTTCCTATACTTTGTTGATTTTTTATTCCTAAACGTAATCTACTTTGTGCATAGCCCTCGTACATCGTGTACATATTGAATACCTGAATACTGGCAGTAAAAAAGCTCCACAAGGTTTATCAAACAGTTAATGAAACAAAATTTTCTTCAAAAAGTTTTAATACTCTTTCATTGAGCTCAAGGAGCCCTTTTAGTGGCAGAGTCATTACTTGATATCTTGTGTGATTTTTTAATAGAATTAAGTTTATACCTTGGGAACTCCGCGGGTCGCCGGCGGGCGCGAGGAAGTCGCGACTGCTACGGCGACCCGGGATGGACCACGCCCCTTCCGTGGCCGGGGGGCGTCGTCGGTGGAGGAGACCGGGGGAGGTAGTAGCCTCCCCCGAGGAGGGCTCCCCTCTAGGCACGGGAGCGGAGGCTGGGGGTTCCCGGAAGTGGCTTGATGTTCCCGGGGGCTCCCTACATGCCTGAGGAAAGCCATCCCTGAGGTTTTTAATGGGTAGGCCTCCCCCTTCTGGGGAGGAGAGCCCCACATAAACGCCGGCTCGCCACAGCCGGGGTATGCAATTTAATGCATTTTCCTCAGGGGAACAAAAAAAAAATACCTTGGGAACTAGCATTGATTTCTTATACTAAAAAAAAAGTAAAATGCTTGTTTTGAAACTGTATGACAATATTTTTTTTTAAGAATCCCTCCATAAACGTAACGTTAGTTATACTATATTATACGTTATTTTAGACTAAATTTTATGTTTATTATTTTTTTTTTTAATTTCGAGATCTGTTAAATTGAATTAAATTTTCATCTGTGATCCTTATTGATTGTAATGTCTCTACTAGGGATCCATTGAATCATTTGAATACTTATAGGGCAATTTTATCTGGCTATTCAATCATGTTGATGGATATTTCTGAATCTATTTATGTAACTATAGTAGCTTAATCGCTTAATATATTTAGGTTTCGAATTACATATCCAAACGATTAGATTCAGTACTAAAAATAATCGTGAATAATTGTTACTTTTGACAAACGACTTTATCTAGTCTGTGGTGCTCAAATACTCCATCAATTCGCAAAAAGCTCCCAAGTACTTTTCGTTAGCTATTGTTTTGATATTTCAATTTTTTGGTTACTTTACCTGGACTTTGTGCTATTGAATACTAGATGTTGAGTGTGACGGTTAATTGGATTAGTTTTTCTACAATGGAACACTAAGACTCATGGACAATCGTGGTACAATTGTACTCGAATCAACTCAAACTGACAAACATACATATAATCATTATATGAATTTGATTACAACTTGTACAACTTGATTGCACACAGTACGTGTATGTACATCATGATCTAGTCCACTCCAGATATAGTGGATGGACCATAAACTTTATATTATATATTACTTTAATTATTTATATTCTATGTGGTACTGATGTCACTATCAAAACTATTTTTCAACACACTTCCTCATAAAGTGGCTCTAATCCCATGGCAATTAGGCACATAATGACACCTATAATCAAACTGTGACTTTTTCATTACTATTATTCACGAGTGAGTAATAGTTTTTTTTTTTCAATATTATTGGTTGAGTTACGCTTACATTTGCGCTAAAAAGCTATCCGCGAAAAGCCCAAAAAAAAGAAACCTAATTTTTTAGTCTATGGCCGATGCGCGCGCATTGGAAAACTGATTAATTTTCCCGCCATTACGAAATATTTTTCACAACTCGTCTATAATAATAATATAAATTAGAAAATGGTTTTTTATTTAAGTATTATTTTATTCAGAAGTGTGTTGAAAAACGTTGTATGATACACGTGTGTATTGATGATTACCGTCCTCGGCTCCTTAAGACCCTCGCCTGGCGGCTCGGGCCGCAATGCGCCCCAGCGGTAATCACCAACATTACACACTTGTACCATAATGTACTATTTTTTTTATTTTGCTTTCCAATGATTTTTTGACGTGAAACGTCTTTAAAATCGCGCTGAAACATACGGGTACCAGGTTTAAAAAGTGGACCGTAACGAAAAGGTCTATATCATCGTACCTTAATATTTAAAAAAACTATTAGTCTCAGAAACAAAAATGTGGTGTGAATATTTCACTTATATAGTCAGCTCGCTGTTGTGACATTGAGTTTTTTATTAAAATACTTAAAACAGCGTCAATCTTGTTTTTATTTCAATCTTTTACTTTAAAAGCGATTCCCTAACATAGACGTTTCACGTTTCACGTTTTTTTCACTTACATCAATTAGCCTAGCCCACAGTAAGCTCTATAAGGCTTGTGTTATGGAATCTGGGGTAGCAGATAGATATACATATATAAATATTTTTGTTGGAAATATATTTTAACAGCCATAACTTGTATCTAAGTTGCTTAATGCTGGCATCCATCACACAAATATCTGCCCCGGGATTCAAACACCGGACCTCAGAGATGGCGACACCTTGAAACAGGTGTATTAACCACTCGACTAAGTCGTCATGTATAATTAAAGGCTTATTATATATATATATATGTATATATATGAAACGATTAATCTATCGACAAGTATTTATCAAAAACATCGGAACCAACTTAAGAGCGTGTGTTCTTTCTGCAGGATAATTCTATGAATTCGGCATTCATATGTGCGCGGGTTCACGCACCCATGTTATCTTAGGACGGTTAGTGCCAGCTCCGTAAACTGTGCTCTGAGTGCTTCTTGTGCTGTTATTGTACTGAGCTCCGCATAATAAAGTGGAAGGTGTATGTTAGGTCAAGTCCTCACGTCCTCGAGCGTTCTTTGCTATAGACATTTCGATTAAGTGTCTATTGATGTGATTTTTGGGAGTTTATTTTTACTATATTGTTTTATATGCATATAAAATTGGTCAGGTTTATCGAGAATAGATAGAAATATTAATTCAAATCGAAGGTTGTGTTTTTTGATCTACAAAGCAAGCAATTAATCTCGAGCTCTACTATCAAAATCAAAATCAAATTTAACTTTATTCCAATGTGACTTTATAGTTGATAAGAAGAATGGGCGCAAGAAACTTATTAGTTTTTTTTTAAAGTAATAACAATATTTACAATAAATTATGTCGTTATCATACAATGTACATATGTGTTTACAATTTATACGGGAAAACAAATATTTACACTTTAGAATGTATCTTCAAATCAACACCAAGCATTGGCTTCAATTAAATAATCATTGACTTTGTAATAGCCCTTACTCATTAGCGTCATTTTAACATGTACCTTGAACTTATGAAAAGGCAATTCAGCTACACAATGTGGAATATTGTTATAAAAATTTATATATTTGCCCTCAAACGAACCTCTGGTATTTTTTCTGGTCACAGCTTTAAAGCAATTGTTAAAAAAATACTGTCATGAAAAATAGTTATCTTACTTAAATGATAACGATGATTGAGCTTAATTTAAATGGGTCAATAATTGCATTGCTAAAAGTTTTGAAAATACTCATTAATACAATGAAACTGTATTTCCTTATTAGTGATAGTGATATAATGCGAATTTGTTTAATCTTGTGAAGAAAATTGGGTTCAGACAATTTATTTGAGGCCAGCTGCCAATTCCCGATTCTATAAAAGCACAAGAAGAAAAAAGTTGTAGTTGCACCGTAGCCTTGTGGACCAATGGCGTAGTATCATTGACGTGCATAAAGTTTATGATAGTAAATTTATAATAATACTAGCGAACCCGACAGACTTCGTCCTGTCAAAAAGATTTGTAAAGTGGCAGTTTTTTGTTACTCGATAATTCTCCTATACAGAACCATCACCCTGGTAGGGCGTTGTGAATAAAAAATAATTAATTGCAAAGGAGGTCCAAATAAACTATTACATTTTGTGACTACTCAATTTTGGAACGTGACATAAAATTGACCAACGATGTACTCTGTGCTCCAACGCACACACGCAGACTGTTTTGATAGATATGATTGGATTTCAACTTTATATAGCGTTAATAAAGCGCAAATTGACTCTTTGATGTTAGGAACACACCTACATTGTTTCGACAACAGTGAGTGCTTGCAATATGAACTTTTTTTAACATAGTTAGAAAACGTTTGTATGGGGAAAAAAGGGCTGTTTTAGGGTGTTTCCGATAATTATTCGACTTTTTCTCGTCGTAAAAACCATCCTTGAACTTCGCCGAACATTTTATAAAAAGAATTGGCCTAACTGGGCCAGGCGTTATTGAGTTATGCGCTTACCAACACATTTTGCGATTTCTTTTTATATATAAGACTAGCTGACCCGGCGAACTTCGTACCGCCTTAGCGTAGCTTTGATGCACTACTTTATTTTGTGTAGTTGACCTATCTTAGGTATGAGTACCTAACAAACGATGCTCTTTTAATATAGTCTATGGCTGTGAATGACGTTGACATTCGTATAAAAAAAAATTGACATTCGTAACGCGCGTTTTTTAAAATATGCAAAATTAAATGTATACTTTTCAATATTTCTGAGAGATTTTCTTAATATTTTTTTTCCGTAAGAACCATCCTTGGACTTCCACAAACATTTTAAAAAAAGAATTATCGAAATCGGTTCAGCCGTTCACACGTGATGCCGTGACAACGCGAAACGGGTTTCATTTTTATATATATAGATTATATATATTATGAATTGGTAAAGTTTACGAGTTTGAAATAAACCTTAAGTCGATTTCTTAACTATAGGATATCTCCGGTACCTACTGATTTTATTGGGATAGTGTAAGACAAGGAAGGGATATACGTAGGTAGATAATAAGTTTATTTGTTAACACACACACACATTCAAATGACTAATCTTGAAAACATTTTAAACTTATGAATTGTCTCCTGATGCGACATATTAATTTAGAATCTATACTAATATTATAAAGCTGAAGAGTTTGTTTGTTTGTTTGTTTGAACGCGGTAATCTCTGGAAATCCTGGTTCGAATTGAAAAATTCTTTTTTTATTGAATAGCCTATTTATCGAGGAAGGCTTTAGGCTACATAACATCACGCTGCGTCTAATAGGAGCGAAGAAATAATGGAAAATGTGGAAAAAACGGGGAAAATTATTCATCTTTGAGAGCTTTTGTTGCGTGCGCTGCGAAAACGGTTCTAAATACCAAAACAATATGTATGAAAGAATTATTCCTCTTAAAATTGATCTAAAAAAAATGTCCGCCACAGTATGTCTATCTTTTAATGTTAACTCACTAGAATCGTTTTTATGGTAATCAAATTTGGATATGTCGCGTTGTTAAGATCGTGTAACAGCTGATGTGGTTGTTTGGAAAAATAAACATGATGCTCAAAATAACTATTCCACGCGGACGAAGTCGCGGGCACAGCTAGTTATTAATACATACTTAATTAGGTAAGTTATGTTTGAGTTTCTTTTATCTTTTGTTTTTTAAAGGGTACTTAGGTTTTTGTGTCGAGTGAATCTTTTTATTTGAAGTCTGTGCTTCTCGTGTGGTTCTATTTCTGTCTGGTTTAGTTCATGGTATCCATGATAAAATCATATAAATCTTAAATGTACATCAAGTATGTGTGCAAATGGACATATCACTCCATGTGACCTATCATATACAGTGTGTTAGGGATCGGACGTCCGATACTTTACCAACGTGTTGTATGTTAAGTTTTATCGACAAAAACCTATACAAATGGGGGTCGCATCCCTCACCCCTATGAATGAGAGCTATTTTAAAATTTTATTTCTCGTATTTTAAGGAGTTTATTAAATCTTGCTGTTTTACGATTTTATTTGGTCTGCATACACAAAAGTGGCCTTATTTCAAAGTTAATGAGCTGTGCTAGCATTTAACAATAAATTTGTTAAGAAATTCTTTACAATAATAAACAAAATCCTTTGATTTAGACGGAAAACTGGGTAAAATTATCTATTTTTTTTAGTTATTGGGCTCTACCTAAAATTCCGGGCCCTTGACATATCATTTTTTTTGTTTTAATTTATTGGCAATGAGTTGAGCTTGTAAATAAACCTAAAATAAGTACCGCTAAACAGGCAAATAGTTAAGAAACGGGTCTAATAAAACAAGTCGAAATTGACAAAAAAAAACCCTATTCATAAGAAGGTAATATTTCTATTGTGTGTGAGAGAGAGAGGTACTTTTACGATTAGAAGGTGTAAGTGAGATAAAACACAACAGATGGTGCCTTTGTGTATTTATTTTTCAAATATCTCTCATTCATAGGGGTGAGGGATGCGACCCCCATTTGTATAGGTTTTTGTCGATAAAACTTAACATACATCCCTAACACACTGTATATGACACCGGCTCCAAAAATAACAATAGCAAAAAATCGTAGTTATTTCCTTAATTTTTGGTGCATATTAATTTGCCTTTGGGCGTGTAGAAAGAGAGGAAGTATGAAGAAAAGTGGAGTGGATTAAAGAAGGGAGTGAGTTTCGAAGCACCGAGGGATAGAAGAGAGAGGAAGAGGACAACATGTAGCGTCGACCCCAAAATAAAATTGGGAGCAGGAGAAGATAAAGGAGATTAATTTGTTTTTAAATTTGGTTCTTAATTTGTTAACATTATTGTTTATATGCAGACTGTAACATTTCATCACAGGACTCGATTGATACAGCAAATAAACAACATGATCCACTTATGATGAGCCGTAGACGGCGTTGGCGGCGGAGGCGGGAGTGTGGGGTTTGATTTCCCGCGGGGCGCCTTCAATAAGCCGCCGATACGCGACAGATTAATTTTATATTGCACTTTATTTGACCCGGAATAAACTCTGCTCATAAGACCTGGCGTCATTTGGTATCATACCAATCCAATGACCGGTGTTTGATGTTTTTCGTAATAACTAAAATTAATTCAAGTCAATTCGATTCAGCTGGGATTCGAAACTACGTCTTCATTGTAGCCAATTGTTAACTATGTGTCAACATTATATAAAATGTTCATAATTTTGACGTGACAACGTCTATTAAATTGGTACGGCGTGGAGTCATTCTCGAAAACACCGTAACGGCCGAATCTGACGCCACACGGAGTCCACGCCTACTTTACCCCCACCCCTAGAGCGCCCGAAGGCATACTCGGAAACAGCGTAACGGCCGATCTGACGCCATACGGCAACGTAATAAAAATATAAATGTTATACATTACTTTATTTTAAATAATTTCATTGCACCCAGAAAAAATTACCATGTAATAGACTGTCACGTTCAAATATCGGCAGTAGACGGAGTTCTACAGACAACCAATTTTTTTTAAATAGGTACTAAACGAAGCCATAAAATTAGAAGTGCCGTTTTTGACAAGGTCTGACTGATAATGAGGTCATTTATAGTTTCATTCACTTTGTTACTCTTCTTTCAAAGTCAGACTGCTTACCATCTCTCGTAAACATAGATCCCAGAAATACAAAGTCTTTCACCTGCTCTAAGCATTCCTTTCCGACCATAAATTAATTAGTGTTTCTCTACTACATTATGCATGTATTATACATATAAGACTTCCTTAAGAATCACTCTATTTAAAAAAGCCGCATTAAAATCAGTTGCGTAGTTTTAAAGATCTAAGCATACATAGGGACAGACCGACGACGGATAGCGACTTTTTTTATACTATGTTGATAATACAATTATTATGTAATAAGCAAAACTGTACATATACAGTTTTGCGTACGTAAATAAATAACCATTTGCTGCGATAAAAAAAAAACACAATTTTACAACTTTCAAAAACTTTCTGGAAAAAATTCTTTTACCGCGCCCACTTTTCCAGAACCATATTAATAATAAATTGTTCAATGTTACCAAGTTTTGTTTCATAATTCGTCTGTCGCGTTTATAATTACATAATTTTCAACGCTGCCGCCTCTTAGCTCTGTAGCTTAGTGGATGTATGTGTTAATTGAAGCTGACAGTCCGCCATCTTTAGCCGCCTCGCGTCACAAATGTCACAGAAGTTTGCTTCTGTCACAAAATAAGGAGGCTCTATCAGTCTCTTTCATTAAATACTAGCTGTACTCGCGACTTGATTTAATTTCAAATTAATTTGATTACCATTAAAAAGGTTATAGTGAGTTAATCTTAAAAGATAGACATACGCTGTCGGGGATTAATTAAAGAAGTTTTGAAGAGGAACAATTCCATTGTACTTAGTATTTACGTAACTGGAACCGTTTACGGAACGCATGCAACGAAAGTACTCAAATAAAGATAATTTTTCCACAACTTTTCCATTGGAAACAATAGACAAACAAACAAACTTTTTGGCTTTAAAATATTATTAGTACAGATACGTAGACATAACAGGTCTGTTCGATACGAATAAAATTTGTCTAGATGGCGGAAAACAAAGCCTTTAAATTAAAAAAAATAAGTTCAGTACACTCATATTTATTTTATTAGATTTTTATGACTGTGGCCTCTGTCCAGGCATATCGTAGGGCAAATTCTCTTAGTCGGCGCTCACTACATTCATGGGATGGTCTTCATCTGCAAACGCACAGACAATGATTCAAAAGAATGAAAATATTTAATATAAGATAGCATGGGATTTGTAATATAATTCTTTCCGGACTTCACTGATTAATTATTATCATCAGCTGACAGATACCCACTGCTAGATAT
This sequence comes from Scirpophaga incertulas, assembly GCA_036419045.1. Classification (NCBI taxonomy): domain Eukaryota; kingdom Metazoa; phylum Arthropoda; class Insecta; order Lepidoptera; family Crambidae; genus Scirpophaga; species Scirpophaga incertulas. The sequence goes on along the minus strand of JAYEAL010000407.1, from coordinate 33,983 downwards.
TAGTCTTCACCGAGGATCGCTATATCTATCGCCTTTACGCTATTAGCGCCCAGCGCCATCTTGCAATGCTATGGGAGGCGGACCGACAAAGCATTTTTGGCATATGCCTGCCATTCGAGAACTCTGAGAGAGAGTTGGAAATTCTGCGGGAAACGGCGGTAACCTTAATCTTTCTGCGGATTTTATAATTCCTAATTCGATTATGCACACCGACTCGTAGCATAAGCGTCCCTTTGGGTGACCCTTATTAAGTTTCTTCGTTAAGTTCATGTCATCACTGTTTATAGATGTTAGGTTATAATTTATCTAGCTAGGTAAACTCGATTGTTAATTCGCTGTGTAGCACAATCAGAGACGTAGACACAAATTTATCCAATTGGAATTGATTAAGTGTGGAGGGAGGGAGGCTAATTCACCATTCTTGGACAAGATAGGTATCTACCTTTTTTATTCCTGCTGGAAATGAAAGGCCAAGAATCCGGCAGAAGGAACACGACACGTGCCCAGGATACTATCACTTCATAATTGCAGCGAGGATTATGTACCAACCAAACTCAGATTGAACCGTTGGTACGAGATTGGCTTTGAAGTGATGGAGGATGGCAAACTCTCAGGAGAAGAGGAGGTCAGTGTTACCTTATAAAGGATCACATCCGCTAGAAGAGGCACGGTACTCTCAAGAGGCTCCGGCCTATATTGATGTAGTATGTAGGCTATATATGGCTAGGGAGGGAGGATACGACACGATGCCACCACTGCGCATCTGACCTCGACTCGGCCCAGCACACGCTGGCGGAGTGCCCCGCGTGGGCCTCCGAGCGCCGAGTCTTGGTCGCAGAGATCGGGCAAGATCTGTCTCCGTCAGCGTTGATTGCGGCAATGATGGATGAGGGAGGTTGGAGGGCTGTGGTCTCCTTCTGTGAAGCGGTGATGCTCCAGAAGGAGGCCGCCGAGCGGGATCGGGAGATGGCCGATCCCGCTCGAAGAAGGCGGCCTCGGGCCAGATAGCCTGGCCTGAGGCGCCGCCACGGGTCGCTGGCGGGCGCGACGCAGTTCGTGCCCGTGGAGGCGACCCGGGAGGGACCTCACCCCCGGATGGCCGGGGGGTGACGTCGTAGGAGGTCGGAGGGGAGGAGGCGGCAAGATTACTCCTCCCCGAGAAGGGCTCCCCTAATGCACCCAGGGGTGCAAAGGCCAGGGGTCCTCAGATGCGATACTTGATCCTGAGGGCCCCCTACAACGCCAGAGGATGGCCATCGCTGAGGTTTTTAGTGGGTAGGCCTCCCCCTTCTGGGGAGGAGAGCCCCACATAACCACCGGCTCTCCGCAGCCGGGGTATGCAATTCAATGCATTTTCCTCAGCGTAACAAAAAAAAAAAAAAAAGGCCATATATGGCTAAGTAGAAGGATGCCGGGACTGCAAGGGAACTGGATACTGCGGCGGCTCAGACACCGTCTCAAGTTGGTATTGAAAGTCCTGCGTTAATAGATTGGGGCGTTGCCCGTTTTAACTAAGATAATAATATATCCTTTGAGTCTCTTTCAAGTATGCAATTTAGTTGTAGATTTAAATACATAGTAGCAGCACAATTATTTATAAATTGAAATGATTCTATTTTGTAGTAAAGTCATCGTGGAACACAATTAGTTTCATTCAGAATGTTGATTCAGTTTTTATACACATTGAAATTCTCCTGCGCGGCCTGTATTAATAATCTGTGTGATAAGAAATATTTTAGGCTGACATAATTGAATGAATCATTAGCGTCTTTTGTTGTTTGTGTGACAAGTAGGTATTCGTTAAGGAGTTATGTAAAGGGCGCTTTGCACGGTACGAATCATCGCTTTTATGAATTTAATATTACGCCATAAAATTTTGATTGAAAATTCAGAATTGTTGTAAATAGTTTCTATGAAAAAATCAAATCAAAGGGAGAGGGCTGGAGACCAATAATAATAATTATAAATCAATTTTTTTGTCTTTACATACTTACATTATTTTTGATTTTAACATTGTGATATTTTTCATTTTTGTATAGACAAAACGGTTTACAACTCAGTAGTTGCCGACTAGCAACAATCTCTGTTATTCTGTCGCAACCTTTCACAATTTATTGTTAAAAAGCCGTGTTAGAAATACAAAACCAAATATAACCAAAAAAGAAAAATAAAAACTGAGTAAATACAAATAATAAAATAGGTGCTCCATCAGTCCATCAATTTTTTTTTTACAACTTTTTACAACGGTAGCAAAAAGGCTTACGGCCTGCCTGATGGTAAGCAGTCACCGTCGCCTATGGACGCTTGCAACACTAGGGGCATCACAAACGCTTTGTCGACCTTCTTAAAAACCTATTTACTCCCTTTTTGAAGAACCCCATACTGTGATCCCCCGGGAAAGCCTCAGCAGGGAGTTCGTTCCACAATCTATGCTATATTACCAGGGATTCGAAAAAACTTTAGCGAAAATGAATACATTCGAATGGGTGGTGGCAAGTTATTCCGTATTTTGGCAGCAGCATACTTAAAGGAACCCATGGTAGATGACAATTTTATGATGGGAAGGGACCATTGGCGACTTCTATCTCTGAGCATTGATGGACGAGACGTAACTGGCAATTTATTGCGCAAATATAATGGTATCCCTATTCGCAGCAAATCGTGCAAGAAACGTGCGTACTTTAGTGATACATTATTTTGACATATTTAATACTAGATTTCGCCCGCGGCTTCGCCCGCGTTATATTCGAATTTCCCACAGGAAGGATATGTTTTAACAATACTGCCATACAACCTTTCACCCCCTCCTTTCAACCTTTTACAACCCTTTTCTGCTTTAAAAGGTAGCCTCTGTCCTTTCTCAGCCTCTAGACTATCTGTGTACCAAATTTCAATTAAATCGGTTCAGTGGTTTTAACAATATTTTCATACAACCTATTATCCCTCCTTCCAACCTTTTACAACCCTTTACAACCTTTTTTGCATGAAAAAGTAGCCTATGTCCTTTCTCAGGCTCTAGACTATCTGTGTACCAAATTTCATTTAAATCGGTTCAGTAGTTTTGGCGTGAAAGCGGAACAGACAGACAGACAGACAGAGTTACTGTCGCATTTATAATATTAGTATGGATTACACACCTATAGTCCCCACACATAATTATGTTTGTACTTAAGTCTTGTATATTTTTGCATTAGCAGTAGTGTTTGCATTGCTATGTTCCGGTTACAGCCGACATAAACGTGAATTTGTTTAAAATTGTAAAGGAAGTTGGGTTCAGGCTATTTATCTGAGGCCAGCTTAACTCTAAAAATACGGGGAGATAGAAAATAACCTTTGTGTGTTTTCTTGCTGGTTCTTTCTACTCCAAGGTCTCCTGCAGTAGATTTGTGAACCAATGGCGCAGCATCTTTGACATTCAAAAGTGATCGTAAGAATCCTGTTTGAAGAATAAAATTTTCATTTGATTAGATTAATAAATAAAGCCAAACACCCAGTTATTATAAAAAGTTCGCGCCAAAAATTACTATTTTATTAATTAAAAAAAGTTTATTAATTGAACCCTTTCGTGCTACACACCAAACAGTATTATTCCCAACAAAAGTCTCTGTAGAAAAGATAAGCCTACACAGAAGATAGGTCTCTGGAGTTCTGAATACAGTTAATTGAAAATGAAGTTAAAACTTCGTCCTAAGTTTCGTCCTACAAATACTTTGTTGGAACAATTGTTTATTGGGAAACGAAAGTGATCAAGGGAACTGTTTGTGGAATACACTATCGTTGTTTTTATATTGAATATGGTCTGCACAGATGGTAGATGTTTTCCTACTTACTTGACACTCGTCTATTAACAAATCGCACTATATCTTTAAAAATTGAATTATAAAATCATAAAATAACACAATAAATATATGAATATACACAAGTGGCGGTAAAAACAGTTATTTATTCAATACAGAATCATTAAATTGTATACAATAAAAATCCAAACATTTAAGAAATCATTGACCTTGTAAAACCCTTTTCTTATTAGAGTATTTTTAAAAAGTGCTTTAAATTTATTATAAAGCAAAGCAGTAACACTTTCTGGAACTGTGTTGTAGAAAGTACACATTTCACCTTGAAGTAATCTCTAGTTTTAAAAGTCTGAACGTTAGAATAAGGAAAGTTATAAATTAATGCTGGAATTTATTAAGAATTGTATTAAGATTACAAATAGTCCTTTTTTGTTTTGTATATAAGTACATATATCTTACATTTTTCTACAACATATATTCCTTAACAATAATATACACGAGTCCTTTTAGTCACAAAATTAGGCTGTTAATTACTTAATTAAATATCACACTAATGAAACCGATCAACAGCATTGGATCTGTTTGATTGACTTGAGCATCTGTGGCGCTGTGGTCTTTGGCACTGGTTCGGCCCGGGGTCGATTCTGCCTTGTACTAATGTGTTTTTCGTTTTTACAATTTCATTATACGAAGCTCCTACTGTGAAGGAAAATATCGTGTGGAACCCTGCTTACAGTTGCGATGAAATTTAAAGGTGTAAGTCAACCAATCGTGCCAGCGTGGTTGATTAAGGCCTTTTTTTTTTCTTTTTTGTTCCCCCTGAGGATGTATTAAGTTGCATACCCCGGCTGTGGCGAGCCGGCGGTTATGTGGGGCTCTCCTTCCCAGAAGGGGCAGGCCTACCCACTAAAAACCTCAGGGATGGCCTTCCTCAGGCATGTAGGGAGCCCCCGGGAACACCAAGCTACTTCCGGGTACCCCCAGCCTCCGCTCCCCCGCCGATACGGGGGAGCCCTCCTCAGGGAGGCTACAATACCTCCCCCGATCTCCACCACCGAAGACGCCCCCCAGCCACGGAAGGGGTGTGGTCCCTTCCGGGTCGCCGTATCCGCGGGCGCGATTTCCTCGCCCCCGCCGGCAACCCGCGGCGGCGCCGCAGCTGTGCTACCGAGCCCGGCGCCGCCTCCTTCTGGAGCATCACTGCTTCACAGAAGGACGCCACAGCCCTCCAACCTCCCTCGTCCGACAGCATTGTCGCAATCAAGCCGGCGGAGACAGATCTCGCCCGTGGTTGATTAAGGCTTAGTCGCCCTATCACATCTTCAGTCTCTCGCTCACCCGGGCCACACATCCCTCGTCAAATATATACCCGTTACCGTCACGTACCGGGTAGATTCTCAGCCTCTACTACACGGCGATCTTGAGCGTCCGAGCCACTAGATGGCGCGCTCAAGTTTTGCGCGTTGACTCCCTTGTTTCGACCCTAACGATTCCAGAACGGTCGCCTGTGTCATACCTTCTGTTCGTGCGCCTTCCACAAACACACTCATTGCAAAGCTGAATATCGCCATCTGAAGCTTCAGCATGGTCCGTCCAATAAAAAAAGGCCTGTGGGTTATGATGACTATGGTCTGTTTACATTAATTTAATTACAACCTTATATATATGATAGGCTTACAACCCTAAATGGAGGCGTATATAAGCTGCTGACGATATAAGCCGTACGTTGGGCGCCAAATGTCGCGTAGCGGAAGGCTACGGCTTGGGAGGGTTCTTAGTAGTCAATGCTCAAACTACTTTTGGCTGCTTGAGGTTGGTTTATTTAAACGATTTTACAAAATGTATAAGTAATAAGAAAAAGAAAAGTCTGAAACAATATAAAAAACTATTGTAGAAAAACTATAAAATACATTGGTTCTCTATGTCCGATAGAAAATTTAAATTATGCGAACTTACCCTACAGCATTCCGTGTAGGACTCTTTCTTGAAATTTTTAATAAATCAATATAATTTCCAATATAATAAACAGGTAGTATTTTATGACATTGTATATAAATTATAAATTTGATTCGATTTGTACAAAAGCGAAACATAGAGTGAGTCAGCCTAGCTTATTTTGCTTTGGCAGATGACATATTTCGAATTTTGACTGACAACCAAAATCATAAACGAAAGAAATAAACCGGCCAGGATTCCCATGAGGATTCCTAATATCATAGACAATGCTTACCGATGGTGAACCATAGGCAACATAAGACATGTAACGGCTACACCGTTACACACAGGTTTCATATCAGGTCATTTTATGAATTTATTCCTAAAAGTTTGCTTAGTAGCAAGCGAACGAGAAAAAGTAATTATGTTAAAATCAGCACGTCTTGGCTTAGCGGGATTGCAATTATTACTGGCAAGCTATCAATACTTAATATTTGCGATCCCCGTCGCTGCCAGCGCCGAGCTCGGTGCGCTCAGACCATTAGGTGTGCTAGCCGCTTTTCTCAGGCCGCCCGCCAACTCGCGACATTTTGACGCTGTTTATTTTAAGGTTATTTTTTCAAATTAACATCATCTTATATATCAAACACTTGTGTTACAATATTCCTATATTAGTCTTGACCGATTTTATGAAATTTTATATGCATTTTTATTAGGTCTGAGAAGCGGCTACTATCTATATTTTATGCCCTAACTAACTTAAACTTTCTAAGTGATACGGGTTTTACCAGCCCTTACATGTTGCTTATTGTATTCTTTATTGAAAAATACATACACTAATAAATTTTGAAGCTTTTATCACCAACTCCTTTTTTTCATAGTCATTTTAGTAATTTCCCGAAGAATAATTTCGTAGCATTTTAACAGTCATTTTAGTAATTTCGTTAGAAATAATTTTTATAGCTAGACGTTTGCCGTGTCGGCTTGTATTCTACACTCATTCAAATACGACTTTATATTTTTTATATTAATTTACTTATTTATATGCAACATACGCTTATTATACATACTGTAGACTCCATTGAATATTTAATGAAAGAGTTTGTATTGTCAAACTATGAATACTATGAATTTAGAACACGCGTAGAAACACGTTGTACGCTTGAGCTATTTAATACGCTTTCTTAAAATAAAAATTCTAGTCTAGTTGGTTATTTTAGTTGTCTTAAATTACGCGTAATAGTATTTAAGATGCTAACCACACATTATACATTATACAGAAATGACAAAGTTAAAATATACAAAAAAACATAATATTCTTAAAAAAATGTGCGTCAATGTTGAAATAAATATAATTGTATATACAATTCAAAGAAACCGCAACATAAAAGATGTTGCTTACATCCTAGGAAACTATCATACAACATAATGTGTATTATTCGTGTTTTATTTTAAATATATATACGATTTTTATCAATTATTCATTAAAGCTACCTCTTTTGTTTTCCATAATAACAGAATAAGTCAACACACATTAAATGCAATACGTAATTTTTACATAAATGCGGTATTGACTTATTATATATGAAAAAAAAATATTTAAAAGATAAAAACAGCAATAATAATAATATATGTCTGTGGTGTACGCCCCACCTAATGACAAGCATAATTTCCGGCGTCGCTCGCGAATATTGGTTTCAGTCCGTGGGGCGGAATCATTTGGCCTTGGCGTTGGGACATTCCTGGATTTGTAAGGATTCAATCCCTCCCGACTCCACGCGGGATGCAAATGTTATAACCATCTGACAGTGTATACGTTTTATTACACCAATAAAATACATACATACAACAACGATTACTTCTTCACAAGAAAATTGTGAGCTTCCAATATATATATATATATATACTAGCTTTTGCCCGCGACTTCGTTTGCGTGGACTTCAGGTTCGTCCCGTCTAGTCTAGTAATATGTAAGAAATACGGTAACTAAGCACTGCAGAGCCCTAATCATAGGCCTATAGGTAGCTACTGCAGTATGCTCCTATAAACTACATTTAACGATCTTTTTCCTTTTGTGGGTTATTCCTAAGAGATAAACATATACCATCACGGACTTTTTTGTAGACCTTTTTAAGTTGTACAATACTGTAGTAAATTGTTTTGATCTATCTTGTAGGATTCAGTCAGCGTTTGCAATGTAAGCGCAAAAAATGTGTTTTTTTACGACTTCATAGAAACCTCAATAATTGTAGCCTATGTGTAATTCTGATGTATAAGCTATATTGTGGTAAGTATATATATATTATATATATATATATATATATATTACGTTAACTTATTTTGAATAATTGCAAATACAATGGTCTGGCCTACGAGCACTCGCTTGTTAACAACTGATCGAAAGAAAAAAATATATACTTAGGAATACAGACTCAAAAGACTATGAGAGATCCCTGCATCTGTAAGAAGAAATATTATGAACATATTGACAAAGAAGTGAGAGAAGATATATTTGAATATTCTTGATCGATAGGCATAAAGTTATGAAGATTCACAGAATGCGTAAAAGAAATCGAACTGGATTATATTATATTACTAGCTGTGCCCGCGACTTCGTGGAATGCAATAATTTTTTTTAGTAGCCCAAGCTACTCCATATTATTACATAAGCTATCTGCCAGTGAAAGTCCCGTCCAAATCGGCCCATCCGTTCCAGAGATTAGCCGGAACAAACAGATAGACAGACAGGCAGAAAAAATTATAAGTAGTAGAAAGCGTTATTTTAATATTACAAACAGACACTCCAATTTTATTTATTTGTATACATAAAATACGTACATTATATACAAGTACTGTCTTGTCTTGACACAATGGAGCCAAATAAAACAACTTTTGTTGAATTTAGAGTAAAATATCTATTTTGCGTTACAAACAATGTTGCCTTTTAGACGGCTGACGGGTAAGTACGTTCTATACAAAATCCGACGTCCAAGTATTGATGAACGCCTGCGAAGAATGAGCGGCAATGTTGAGTTTCTAGTGGTGCTCACAAATTTTTATGAAGGCTTATTTGTGCAAGCCTAAACATCTTCCATATGTGATATCCTCCGTGCACTGCACTATCGTCTACATAGCAATGTATACTATCCAGGGAGAGCATGTCATTGATATGCAGAAGAAACAATGTTGGGGATAAAACGGAGGCCTGCGGAACACCAGCGTTGACTGTCACGAACCGCGAAGCGCAGTTATCGACGACAACGCGAATTTTTCGCTCGTGGAGGAAGCTAGCAGTGGACGTACAGAGCTCCGCGGGCAATCCGTATGCCGAAAGCTTGGAAAGTAGAGCCTAGTGCCATACTCTATCGAAAGCATTAGCTAATAGCCACAGACTCACCGCGCTTGTCGATAGATTCCTCCCATCTGTGCAAAAGGAACGCTAGAACGCCTGTAGATCGATTAGGACGAAACCCATACTGACGGTCATTAATTAGCGAGTGACCTTCATGGTGTCGAATCAGCTGGGCATTCAGTATCCTCTCCATGACTTTGCACAGAATGGAGGTAACGGCTATAGGGCGATAGTTAGCCGGATCGGAAAGATCTCCCTTTTTGGGGACCGGCTGCACATTGGCTTCTTTCCAAGATTTCGGTACACAACCAGTAGGAAATGACAGGCGGTAAAAACGCATCAGGGCTGGAGTCAACTCAGCCGCACACTTCTTGAGCACGATCGTTGGAATGCCATCTGGACCACTCGCTTTCCGAGTATCGATCGACTGAAGATCCGCTCGCACATCATGCTGTCTTATGCGGATCCCGGGCATGGAAACGCCACAATGGGGGAGTATCGGAGGTTGTGCATCACAGTCGTTGCTTTCTCCTGCGGCTGATGAGCGAGAGAACCGTCGGCGCGTTTCAGCGGTGGTAGCAAGGGTTGGCAGAAGTTAGATTGCACAGCTTTAGTTAGGCGCCAGAAAGAACGGCTACTCGTAGGGTGCGCTAGCAGTTCCTGACCAACCTGGGCAACGCGCTGAGCATTCGCTCTAATGAAAGCCTTCTTGCAAGACTTGGTGGCGTTATTGTCGGCTGCTTTCAGTATGTTAGTGTTGGGATCCCCGGTTGCTCGACTTGCTTGCTTGCGGTATGCAAGTTGTTTGTTTTCAACAGCGGACGCACACTCGCGGTTGAACCAGAGGTTTCATCTGCCTCTGCTGACGAGGTTGGAATACGGAATATAGTTTTCCATTCCTAGCAGGATCTCGTCAGCAACAGAGGAAGCGCAGGAGTTCGGATCCATCCCACTGAAACAGCGCTGCCACCGAGGGACAGATGCAAAGTAGTCCCGCATACCGTCCAAATCTGCTGACGCATAATGCCACAAACGGCGCGCTGCAAGCATAAGTGACGGTCTAGATGCCTGAGGTGCTGAGACGGATATCAGACAGTGGTCCGAGGATCCTAGTAGAGCCCGAACCACTACCTGATATCCTTCGGGGCGATTTGTCAACAGAAGGTCCAACAAAGAGGGCGCTTGACCAATAGTGTCTGGTACCTTGGTGGGCTGGGTAACCAATTGTGTCAGGTCATGCGTGAGAGCGAATGCGTGGGCAGTCCTCCCAGCGTGGTCAATTTAAGAGGAACTTAACCATAACTCGTGGTGAGCATTATTAAAAGTCCCCCAAAAACACCAGCTCGGCGGAAGGGAATCGCTCCTGCGCGTCATCTGCCACCCGACTCAAATATTCAAACAGTCGAGTTGTCTCCCGATCACCACTATGGGAACGGTAAACGCAGACATAGATACGGCAAGGAGTGCCCAAATCGGCGTGTACCGCGAGGAGGGAAAAGGATGGGTCCTCCAAACAGCGCAGGCGGCGACAGCAAACATCCGCCCGAACGAACAAACAAATGCCAGCCTTCGCCCTGAAGGACTCCTCCAGAGAGTAGCCGAGATATTTTAGGTAGCTTGTATCGGCCGGGCAGATTATTTGCGTTTCTGTTAAAAACACCATTGCAGGGCGGCCTGTCTACACGCCCGGTTAACGGAGGAACATTATCTTCTTGAAGAAGCACCATATCGCCAACCTTCAGAATGCCCTTATCGGTTCTCCATTTTGTTCGATGCTGTAGTTCGTTTATATATTCCTTTTGCCATCAGTTCCAAAAGTGTTGATGAAGCCTTTCCAGCCTGGCATAGCGATGAAGACTGCCTTCTTTCACTTCCTTAAGGTCTCGTGATGGCAACGCCGTCATGGCTCTTCCAATGAGAAGGTGCCCTGGCGACAAGGATAGGAGGTTATTAGGAGAGGAAGAGAAGGGACGACTATTGAGTATAGCCTCCACTTGTGCAAACAAAGTGATTATTTCCTCTAAAGTTAAATAACTATTGCACATCACTCTCTTAATGTGGTATTTAGCCGACTTGACGCCGGCCTCCCAAATACCTCCGAAATGTGGAGCATAAGTAGGCGTGAAAATAAAATTTCTTCCTTCTTGAACTGCAAAACGAGATAAGTCTTCTTTATTGTTCGATAAAAATTTATCAATTTCTTTAGCTGCAGCAACAAAATTTCGTCCATTGTCACAGAATACTTCAGATGGCCTCTACGAGCTATGAACCTGCGTAGCGCCATCACGAAAGCATCCTTGGTAAGATCAGTGACAACATGCAAAATATTGGCATCTCAATCGCTTATATTTACATATATGTAAGTCGCAGCAAAAGATGATATAGCTTAGTATTTATGGCATTATATTTGTATGAAGGAAAAAAGAAAATGTTGAGTTGGATGGGACTCAATAAACAAAGATGCTTAATACTCGTAGCAGTATGGTGACAGATAACGAACCCACACAACCTCATAATTTCTCTCCAATTGTTTATTTATTCGCTTCACAATTATTACATTAACTTAATAGATTTTAATACATAAATCCGTACTTATAACAATATTATATTATAACAAATATTATAAATGCGAAAGTTTGTCTGGATAGATATTTGTTACTCTTTCATGCAAAAACTACTGAATGGTTTTGAATGAAACCTGATATAGCGATAGTTTGAACCCTTACTTTTTTTTTTGTTCCCCTGAGGAAAATGCATTAAATTGCATACCCCGGCTGTGGCGAGCCGGTGGTTATGTGGGGCTCTCCTCCCCAGAAGGGGGAGGCCTACCCACTAAAAACCTCAGGGATGGCCTTCCTCAGGCATGTAGGGAGCCCCCGGGAACATCAAGCTACTTCCAGGAACCCCTAGCCTCCACTCCCCTACCTAGAGGGAGGCTACACTACCTCCCCTGGCCATGGAAGGGGCGTGGTCCATCCCAGGTCACCGTAGCAGTCGCGACTACCTCGCGCCCGCCGGCGACCCGCGGCGGCGCCGCAGCTATGCTGCCGAGCCCGGCGCCGCCTTCTTCGAGCGGGATCGGCCATCACCCGACTGCTTCACAGAAGCTTCACAGAAGGAGGCCACAGCCCTCCCACCTCCCTCGTCCGCCAGCATTGCCGCAATCAATGCCGGCGGAGACAGATCTCGCCCGATCTCTGCGACCAAGACTCAGCGCTCGGAGGCCCACGCGGGGCACTCCGCCAGCGTGTGCTGGACCGAGTCGAGGTCGGATGCGCAGTGGTGACAAGTGTCGATCCCTCCCGTCCTATTCGACACAGATACTCACCGAAGCAGCCGTGCCCGGTGAGTATCTGAGTCAATCGGTAGGTGACCTCCTCCTTCCCGTGGAGCCAAGCTTCGAGGTGCGGGAGTACGGTACCGACGGCCCTCTGGCGCGCGCAGATCCGTAATTCGAGCTGCGCGCGGATAGTTTGAACCCTGGGAAGGATTATAGACAAGAAATAAAGTTTTACCAAGAGAAAATGTCTTTCCTATTGGAAAATCTGGTATAACATGGGCGAAGCCGCAAGCGGATTGCTAATATTAAATTTAATACGCAATTAAATTACTAATCTTATTAATATATTTTTTATTATTTTAATAATGGGATTGAACTCGCAATGATTAAGAACACCAGCTGCTGTTTGAAATAAAACTAATTTAATATTTCAGCTGTCTTCGCATCAGCTGTGATGTTGAACGGTGAGCGCCTCAATAAATCGTTTGCAGAGCTAGTTGTTAACTAACTGAATAATTATTTCATCAAAATCAAAATCTAAATAATCTTTGTTCAACATAGACCTTTACAGGCACTTATTGACGTCAAAACAAACAAAACAAAAAAAGAAAGAAAAGCTGAAAAAAAAACAAAAACCTTTTGCGTACGTACGAACAAGGAAGAAAATAAAAATATTGACTCTACAGACTCTACCTGTTCGGAAAGTGGAAGAGCCTTCTCGAGAAGAACAGGCAAGAAACTTTGAAGGTCTATTGTTTATCTCCTCTTTTCAATTTTAATAATTATAATAATACGAGTATAATATAATAATACAAAATTAAGATACAATCATACCTAATACGATTACAGTCGTATGTATGCTTACATACACATATAAAAATAATACAATATTATAAATAATGTTGTTACCAAATGCCATATTTCTATGAATTGTGTCCCTATTCCCAAATAGTGTGATCGTTTAGATAGTCACTTACTTTATAATACCCTCTACTCATGAGTGTATTTTTGATATGGATTTTAAATTTATATTTATATTATCAAATCATCATCGGATGATCACTCGTCATCATTTAGTGCGTTTGCTGCTCTAAAAATTTTAATTAGAACTGTATACAATGCTGACACAAAATTTGATGAAATCTGTAATTTATTAGAATTATTTCTTCATCATTCAAGCATTTTCATCATTTGAGAAATCATAAGATGTCGTAAGGAGGGATAGAACACTCTTCACACGAAGAGTTTTAAGTATGTATGAAATTGGAAGATAGATAAAATTTTAATTACGAAATATCTTCATCACACACAAACAAAAAAGAAACTAAAATAACATTTCCTTAAAACAAAAAATCCAGTGCAAACCAAGTGCTGTGTGTGCTGTAGAAGTGTAAAAGGGTCGTAGCCCAGTGATTAGAATTGCTCACAAAAGGATGTGAGCAAAGCACTGGTATTCTGCTATAACCTAAGGGTTTTGTGTTGGCCAATAATTTTCGAAGATTTTACATAAAATAAAAAATGTATCTTTATAATTATGTGTGTGTATATAAATATATATACATAAAAAATAAAATGGAAATAGATTAGGAAGACTGTAGAAGATATGGATTGATTGTGTGAAGAATTGTATACTTGAGAGCAGATGTGACGGTGATAGAAAGTGGATGAAGAAATTCTGTAATGAACCTTATATGCACTTACATTAAAAGTATTTTTTTTTATATTCGTCAGCCACGTATTTTCCCTTAAGTCAGTGAGATTAGGGCGTCAACAGCTAAAAGCACACACATTACCGAAGTCTGCCGCCGTGCGAATTTCACATTACGTTCGCTGTACAGATTAAAATACTTTTTACCTATAAAAACAAAAATTTTACTTGTCCGATCCCTTCTCTTTCCTGCCCTAGATTATGCCGATGTGTGCCTTACGAATGCTAACCAAGACCTGTTGAACCGATTAGATCGTCTCATTAATAGTGGCATTCGCTTTATTTTCGGTGTTCGCAAGTTTGACCACATTTCTTCTTACCGTCGGCAACTAGGGTGGCTTCCTATCCGGCAACGCAGGAGCCTTTTTTTTTTTTTTTTTTTTTATGTTTAATAGGCTGGGCGTTTGACCTCAATCACGCCTGATGGAAAGCGATGATGAGGTCTAAGGTGGAACACGCTCGCCTAGAAGATGCTTGTTCACTCTGGCTTTGAAGATATCAAAAGCCTCAGGGTTGTCTGCTGCCTTTTTGATATTTTGTTCAACCCTAAAGCTCCGATCTATCTAAAGTTGGGATTTCTCTTGGATCCACTCATGATCATGGTCTCCGCTCATCACGCAGCCTCACATTGGAAGTGCCAGTTCACCACACTAACTTCTCTTCCGCATCATTTACTGTCACTGCAATTCGTTTATGGAACGATTTACCTTACAACATTCGGGCGGCTACGACCAAACACACATTTAAGAAATTAGTTCGTAAGCACTATCTGAAGACACTTGCTTAAACACTTCATTTTCTAGATAAATTTATTATCTAGAAAATATATTAAGTAGTATGTAAGTTTAGAATAGTTTTTTGTCTGCGCCAAATAAATGTTTGTATACCTACTAGCCTTTCGGTTGACTGGTAGAGAATGCCGCATGTTGCATTAAGTCCGCCTATTGTATATTTTAAATGTGCAATAAAGTTTAAATAAATAAAATAAATAAATAAAAGCTGTATGAGATATGATAACTTTTTAACAGTGTGAGTATATTGTATTGTTTTGGCAACGTTTTAGATAAATATCTTTTTGGTGGATCTTATTTCTTCAAATCCCCAGCAATAAATATCGTACCGTTGTACGTTATCATGGCAAAACTCGCGCAAAGATAAAACAGACCAGTCGGCGTTATTTATCAGCCATAGTTTCATTGTTGGGAGACGCGCCGCCGTTCCAAAGTGCGGAGGATCGCACCCAATATAAATTCCTAGAGGAACGCGCGTGCTGTCAGCCTGAGGAACGAGGGAGCAAGTGTCGTACAGAAGAGTAACAGTTAAATTGACAAAGTGCTGGAAAATTATTTCAATCTTTTGTATCAAACTTCTAGATACAGTATGTACAAATTAGTCGCTATATATAAACGTTATGTTATTATATCTGAACTTGATCTCTATGTTATTAACGGCCGTTTTCAATAACCTATCTATCCTTTGTTTTTGCTACTAAAGATAGTAAAATCTATCCTTATGCCCTAACTTGCGTTTCAATAACCTACTGATGGATAGCATCGCCTACCGAAGTTACCTATCCATCGTCGGGAGGACGGATAGCTTACTAAAGATAGGGACGCTCATACAAATCTGACGTAACTGCATTTCAAAAAAGTTTCAACTTACTCTCCGATAGGCGGAGCTATCTCTAGTGATGACATTTGGCTATCTGTCAATATCGGTGGATTAAAACACATATAGGCTTCGAAAAAATTAACTATAATAACATTATAACTTAAATTACAAAAGTATCGTAAATCCAGATACTTACAGAACTAATTTTTTCCACTTTTGCTTATATTTTATATCAAAACATGTAATACACACAAATTGGAGGCAACAAATTATCTGTCAGTAATGTTCGAATGACATCACTTGTCATTTATAAACGTTTCGTTCTATGATTTTTATAAAGAACACCAGCAAATAAAGTGAAAATGACGATCTAAGATTTTTTTTTCAATTATAGTATCATTGTATGCACTTTTTACAACATAATATTTATTTAAATATAAAATTCATCAATAAATTGTACATATGTTTTAAACGTACTAAAGCTTTATGGTTAGCAACGAACAAAACGTTCTACAGGGCTTGGATAGACGAGAGGGCATAAAGCTATCCTTAGTTAGACAAAGATAGATAGCTCGTATCTTTGATTGTGAAACGTAGACTACAGATAGATAACAGCTTACTGCTAATCGGAGATAGCAATTTATCTTTGATCTTAGATAGGTTATTGAAAACGGCCGTAAATTAATTTCCGACAGGTGTAGAGACAATATATTTATTTTTTTCTTGTACGTACGCACAAGGTTTTTGTTTTTTTTCAAGCTTTTCTTTTTTTTTGTCGGCAATAAGTGCATGTAAAGGTCTATGTTGAATAAAGATTATTTTGATTTTTGATCTGAAGTGTACATAGCAACACGTCATTAATATCGTTGTTGTGTAGATTAATTTTTATTCTATACTTTTCTCAATTGATTGTGGTTATAGTCAAAGCAAATTACAGTGGATCACTGTAAACATATCCTGCAGTCATCAACATGAACATTAAATTGAATCCTTAATTTATTAAGGCTTAAATCTCTACAAAACTCAGTCAGTTATAGTTATTTATACTTTAGTAGACCACTGTTCATTTCTTGGTGTCCAAAGTCGACTAGAAAATATAAACCCTGGGGTTCTTTTACTTTCACAGCATCATCTTATGGGTACTGAATTAATTTAATTCAATTATTTAATTAGTTACTCTCTCATCTTCTTGTCTTCGAAAAATGGTCTAAAAAAGCTAAAAAATCGTCATAAGTAACACATTCTCACCATCATTCTATATATCTGTTATATTATTAATTAAGTATGTATGTATTATGTATATGTGTATATATAGTATTTATATGTATGTATGTAGGTATAAATATGCATGTATATATTTATGTATATACAGTAAGCAATTTATGTAGTATTTATTTATTGTACCTATGTAAGTTAGTTAGAAATATTCTAGGTAAAATTGCACAAGTTATTATTCTATTGCTCATTTAAATTATGTATAACTCTGTCTCTTGCTTTGAGGTTCTCACTATTAATATTAGATACACACTTACAGGTAGGCTGGAAGAAATTTCTATTAGAAATAAGTCCACCTTTGTGAACTACATTTTATTATTATGATTCGTACTGTAAATTTATGTGCAATAAAGTGTATAATAATGGTCAGAGCGTCGCTGTATTGAATATGAACAAATAAAAACAAGAGAACAGAGAAACGTTAAACGTTAAAAAGGGAAATATTTTTAACAGTTCTTCAGATAATCGGTGCGTTGAGTCGGTCGAATCGGTTTTCCTCTGTACTATTCCTTAATCCTTGACGTTGTGTCATGTCACGTTGGCGTACTCGTTGCGTGCCAGATGGTTCTCTGAGAACTCCACAGGTTGTGTTTCTTGACAGAAATGGTTCAGTGTTTTGCTAGTGTTTAGTTTTATGTCGTTATATCTTGCGCAATACTACAAAAGTATGTGGCTGCCGAATATTCGATTTATAATAAAATCTTCGAATTTTGATTAAATTGTATTTTATAATAGCGACGATTTTGTAGCGTTAATATTTTGTGAAGGGAGCACTAAAAGTTTCCAGAATAAAAAAAAAACTGTTATTAATCATATATGAGTTAAATGTTTTTCAAGATATTGTCGCTTTGCATCTATGCACTTTTACATGCAACTGATTTTGAATAAAATTGTGTCACTTCTCCGCGGTGACGTATCAGATATGTGTATTATATTTCTAATTTATTACATAATTATTATATAATTTTACATAATAATATAATTTTAATAACAATTGTATATAAATACTGTGTCCCCATTAACTTTTCTTTCAAATTTCTCAAAACTATCTAGGGTTGGCTGGCAGAAATCTCTCTGAGAGATAAGTCCGCCTTTGGACCAATCAACTTAGTACCACATAATATGTTTTTTTTTAATTTATTGTAATATTGTTTAATTGTGTACAATAAAGAGTTTATATAATAATATATAAAGTACGCCTTTGCAAGGTTTTTACGGAGAGCTACAGTATGGTGTTCTTCAAAAGGTTTTTAAAGGGTCGGCAACACGTAAGTGAAACTTCTGGTATTGCAAGTATCAATTTGTCACCATCATAGTATAAAAAAAGAATATAAGAGGATCGAGTGGAAAATATTAATATTTTTTTGTAAATTAAACGATATAGTTTTCGATATGCGACCTCCATCTGTTGGAATAATATCCTCCCACTCATTAGAGCTACAAAATATAATTACATTTAGGACTAGACTTAAAAAGAATATTTTGGATTCACAAATCGAGCTTAATAATATTAATCTAGACAAATCGTTTATTAGTTCTATACAATATACTCAATTTATTTATTTATTAGACGTCAATTATTATATAATATAATAACGCCTAATCAGAAACTACGTATGCATACAAAATTAATCTTTCGTTTAAACATAATAACTCAGTTTGATTAGTACATACTAGTTTCGTTGTCGCCAGTAGCCATATGGATCCGCATTAATTACGAATATTTATTTACATGCACACTTACCTATTTATTATATATATAAACATATATATTTTATTCCTTACCCACGTCCGTGAGCCACTATGGGTGCCAGCTGAAAACCAGCGCTGGGTATCTGATATCCTGCACACGCTGAGATGGTGAGACCCTTTCGGCTTGGGCACGCTTGAAGCAATTGTTTCGTTTTAACGTGTAACCTAATAGTATATACCTCGCGGCTCGGGAAAACCGTGGGGTTATGTCGGACTCTCCGCGCGCTTGGAGAGCCGAATGCCCCTAACTGACGCCTTGCCGCGAGAGCTTCGATCGTCGGCGGATCCTCCCCCTCATTGATGAGGGGGGGACACGCCAAGGAGAGTTGCATCGCGGCGTGACAAGGTCATGGGAACTCGTGACCACGACCTCGACCTACTTCCACGACCTCGTCGGCGTCGGCCTGCATTGTGCGGGTCCCTCTCGCCTCCCCGCTGAAGAGGGGGGGGGGAGGCCGTCGATCCTCCAGGGCATCCGGGGGATCGTCGACTGACGGCGATCGTTGTATAGCAGGGACCGGCCTCCCCGGGCCGGGGCCCCGCTGGTCGCAGATACACCAATTAGCCTAGTCCAAACTAAGCTGTGTAAGGCTTGTGCTATGGTATATTATATGGTATCAACAACCATGACTAAGGTACAAATGCACAATTACAATTCATCACACAAACATCTGCCCCCACCGGGATTCGAACCCGGGACCTCAGAGATCTCGACACCTTGAAACCTTTGTACCAACCACTCGACGTCTAAATTATCGTAATATTAAACGTGTATATTGTGTCTGTGCCGAATAAAGAAGTTTATTATTATCATTTTTAATATATTCTTAACAATAACAAATGATCAAGCTACAAAACTACTCGTCCACGAGTTTTAATTATGAATTGGAACTAAACACATTTGAAAGAAAGTTTGACGTAAATTATGTCTTCAAGTATAGAACTCTGACATGCTGTTGTCATAACAAAGATCTAAGCCCAACATACACATCCAAATTAATTAATCTTCGGACTTCTCGCAGACACGATGAATCGGAACAGTAATGACGAAGAAATTGATTAGGCATACACGAAGCGCGGTTAATGAGATTATGGGCATAGTGCAAGGAGTTGAAGTAGGTCATTTCTATTTACAACATGGTTGTTACAGCAATCAGTACACTTTTCTGTACGTGTATATATTATAATATAATATATGACAATATTAATAAAGTGCCGGAATACATCGGAAGATCTGTAACTCCGCAGATCCAAAATCATCTCGAACGCTTTCGCCGTTGCTGTGCACACGGATAGGACATTACATAATTGTCGCACTATTGGTGGTGGTGAACTATTATTACTATTTTTAATTTGAAAAATCTTTTTTTATCTCTGTGCTTATTTTGAAATAGTTTATATGAACTATGAAACTCACTTTTTAAAAATAAAAGTTTATATACGACAGTGCGTGAAAAGCAATTTGGTATGTTCGGGGTCTCCATAATACTCACTGTTATTAAAAATACATTTCTACGCTGCCCGATAAAAAAAAATCATTTTACTAAAATCTAACGAATGACTAAATAGTTTATAGGTTATACACCTATAAACTATTTAGTCATTCGGAAATAGTTTAGGCATAATATTTGACTAAAAATATTTAGTTGTATTTTTTTTTATTTCATATTATGTTTGTACTGATAATACTTGCATCGCCATCCGTCAAAACATGACTGAGATAATGCCATTAGCATTTTGTCCGCTTCTGTACACAACGACACTGGTATAATTAAATAAAAACGTATAAACGTAAATTAAAGAAATAGTATTCAAAATAACGACAAGATAAAATAAGAACTTAAAATAAACAGAAATACAAAATAAAAAAACAAATTTAACGAAATAGTATTTCCAGTCTAAAGTTGTCGCTAAAGTGTGTATAATGTCCAACAACAATTCTAGAATATATATGTACAATAATGATTACTTAAATTACAAAGGATATTGTTTTTTGCTGATTCCGCGCAGTTGATGATGACTTGTCCAACAAGCAAGACAAGGTCGACACGTGTTTCGTCTCTCAGGACGAAGAGAGACATCTTCAGGATTTATTGCCCGCTCGGTGACTCACGAGCAGCTGGCTTGCGGCGCCTTGCGCGCTTGTATTTATAGCCGAGGGGCTTGGCCCCTCCTCTCGGTAGGCGGGGCTACCGACCATTGGGCAACTGTTTGTATAATAGGCGAATGTGTACGAACAAACAAATCAACTGTTTGTATAATAGGCGAATGTGTACGAACAAACAAATCTTACACATTCGCCTATTATACAAACAGTTGCCCAATGGTCGGTAGCCCCGCCTACCGAGAGGAGGGGCCAAGCCCCTCGGCCTATAAATACAAGCGCGCAAGGCGCCGCAAGCCAGCTCCGCGACTGTCGCCGAGAGGTCGTGCTCGTAACCGTGATCCCTAAGAGTGCCTCCGACAGTGCTTGTCCCGACGTTCGACGCCTGCGACCTGTAGGTGCATTCCCTCGAGTGGCGCAAGCTATTCGGGAGTGTGCCTATGGGAAGTGGCCGTTGATTCCCGGGCCCCGCGATCGCGAATAAACTTTTTATTCGCTACCCGCTTTTTGTGCGCGGCCTAAAATGCCGCCCAAAAAGCGCAATTCGAAGCCGATGGACCTGCAGGACATCCTTGCATGGAAGCCGACTCACCGACGAACGCCGGCCAGAAGATGCCACAATCTTCTGCCTGACGAGGAGAGACGCGAGGCGCAAACCACACCGCCTCCCTCGACATCTGGAAGCCAGACATCAGGAGACCGCCAAACCACGAAAAAGAAGCCCCAGGCTGTGAAACACGCCGAGGAAGAACCCAATATGGATTCGCCGACACCGATCGCCGACACAGCGACATCGTTCGCCGACACGGCAGATCTCGAGATACCCTCAAGACAAAATATCAAAAGAAGCCTACCTACATCTTCGAGTTCGCCGGCTTCCAAACCCGAACCGAAGAGCAAGATACCCGCGAACATTAATAATAATGGAAGCGATCTACCCACAACAATGCAACCGACAACACCAATGATGACCGTGATTCCCATGATCAAGACGAGATACGTTCCCGACTGGTCAATCCTGACGAATCACATCGCCGAGAAACTCCAAACCAAAGAAATCCCTGCCCGCTTCACAGCGGACAGCAATACGAACGCCTACATCGAGTTCTATCCGAGGTCTGAGTGGGAGTACAACATGATGTGGGACCAGACTATACAAGATGGTTTCACAATTGTTGGGCCACCACGCTGGCAGCCCTCGAAAAAGAAGCCTCAACCGCCTCTGATGCCACCACACAATACTGAGATTCCTATAATTGAGATTAGAAGCGATCCTGAATGGTCAGTACTGACGGGACACATCAGTGAAAAACTTGGATCACAAGATATCCCTGCCGCCTTCACAGTGGACAACGATGGGGATGAGTACATCGTATTCTACCGAGGACAGCGTGGGAGTACGACATGATGTGCGACCAGATCATCGAAGACGGCTACACAATCGAAGGGCGCTGGCAGCCCACGAATGCGACGCCTCAACCGCCACCGAAAACAATAACGCCAACGGCGTCTCATGAAGCCTCGCCCGAGCGAACACCGACACCCCAACTCTCGGTCAACGCGTCTCGCGACGGCTCGCTAATGGGATCGCCGACTCCGACACCATCTGTGGAAGAAGAACAGATAGACAGACAGCCCACACCGGCGCGGATGACTCCCGAGCCATCGCCGACGCCGACGCGCCATCTGAAGCCACAGCCTAAACTGACAGCTGAAAACAATGAAACCAGCAAGACAACAGCAGCGACGAAGCAACCGCCTATCGTTGTTGAAGAGCTGCCCGACTGGCCCCGACATTTCAAGGAGCTTAAGCAGAGGCTGGGACATCCAGTCAACGCTCAATCGTTCCGGAAGGGGATCAGGTTTCTCCCCAAAACAGCGGGAGAATATGAAACCGTAACGGGCTACTTAACTGAGATCGAGAGTGAGGAGCAGCTCTCGTGGTTCAGTTACACGCCCAACAGGCAAAGAAGCCTCAAACTGGCATTTAAAGGACTGCCAGAGACAACCACGCCGGATCACCTCTGGGAAGAGCTGGAAGACAAGGGCTTCATCCCAGAATATATTAAGTGCTTCCACTCCAAACACGGCCGACACGGGAAAAATTTTCCATGTCAGGCTAACGAAGACGCCTGATATTACAAGAATTTACCACCAAGAAGAAGTACTGGGGCTGCCGGGGATCACGGTGGAGGTATGGCGGGGCAAGGGGGGCCCCGCCCAATGCCACCGCTGCCAGGGATTTCGGCATACCTCAGTGCACTGCCACCGCCAAGCAGCTTGCGTCAGATGCGGCGAGCCACACGCCGCAAGAGACTGCCCGAGGCCGCTCTCCGAGCCACCTACGTGCGCCAACTGTGGTGGGCCACACACGGCCAACAACCTGGCCAAGTGTCCGGCCTACCACAAAGAGGCACGGAACAAACGTGCCACAACGACAGCCTTCACAACAACACAGAGGAAAGCCGAAACTGCCCAGCCTGCGACCACCACCAGCACCGTGGATGACAGCGAGCCATCAGCGCCACACTCGCTGATGGCCGCTGCCAACGAAGCAAGGATCAACCCTCCGCCCCGCCCTAGAGTGCAGAGGCGTAGAGGGAAGAACCTAAGAAGAGCAAACGGAGGCCGAAACGCAAGAAGACCGCAAGGCACGCCTCGCGCGAGCCTGAACACCCCGATGCCGCAAACACGACAGCCCCCCCTCGGAGGGGAAGTCGAGTACACTGACGCTGCCCGCACACGTTCAGTGCGATACACAAGACAGTGAAAGTGTAAGTGAAACCGAAAGTAATAGTGAATGCCACCACGAAAGTGAAGTTAAACGTGAAAGTGAAAGTGAAATCACTAACAACATCGCTGCCACAAACAAAAGTGAAAGTGAACGGCCGGGTGACCTACACGAACAGTGCGTGGACATTCTAAGGCCTCACTAGCACAATTGAATAAGAAAGTAAGCCCGGAGCTTACATTGTGCAAATGCATATTTGGGCTCTGCAGCATCTTCCTTAAGATGATCACCAGCAGCCCAAGTGCAGCTGAAGCCGAGGCCTAGATGGCCGCCCCAATGCCCCGTCCCGTTGTTACGGGCGGCGATGGCTATCACTGAAGTGGGCTACGCCCAGAGCAGTTTCCCCGCCGCAATAGTGGCGAGATGAACATTCCACAGGCGCAAGCCAGCTGCTCGTGAGTCACCGAGCGGGCAACAAATCCTGAAGATGTCTCGCTGAGAGACGAAACACGTGTCGACCTTGTCTGCTTGTTGGACAAGTCATCATCAACTGCGCGGAATCAGCAAAAAACAATATCCTTTGTAATACAATGGACTTCCGCAAAATAACACCTGCTACAATAGAGTGATTACTTAAAAACAAATAAACGAAGTAATGATTATATCATTAAAGAATTGTTTATTGTTTAAAGAGAAACGCGATTCACTAGCAAGACTGGAACAATTTTTTAGGCATATATAATATATATGCTCCGTACGGGAATCGAGCCCGTGACCCGTTGCGTAGTAGCCGACCACTCGACCGCTGCACCAAACGTTGTCATCGTTTACACGGAATCTAAGTTAGTTTACTTGCTTTCTTACACTATAGCATGAGTCCGTCAGCCGCGTCACACGCGACAGTTATAAATGACACGCCGATATTAATGCCATTATCGCGCGAGTGTGACGACGGAAAACCACGTGCTGACGGAATACCGCCCATATCACCTCGCACTAAAGTGTACTTTGTCTGCCTACGTATGACGTGACGCCGCGCTATCAAGGATGTTGTACGACAGCACATAATCATTGCACAGTCGTAATATCACTTTTTCCATTTCCACAGACAACAAAAGGAATTGAAATTGCCAGGTATACGTGGAAATTCCGTTCCGTTCCGTTCCGTTCAGCCCTTCCGTGCCGCGCGTCAGCCCTTCACACAACCCACGCCTTCACTTTGTACCGTGATCTGCGCTTTCTTTGTTTATCGCCGGGATCCTCCCCACATTTTTTACCCTTTCCCAAATTAAACTCTTCAACAAATAATGGCCAGAAAAATAAAGAAGAAGCAGGTTCGTACGGCGGACACCCAATCCACAATCAAGATGGATTTCTGCAATATCAGGGGTCTACATAGTAATCTCGATGCCGTCCACCACCATCTCGAGACGGCTCGGCCTACCTTGCTCTTCTTGACGGAGACGCAAATATGCGCTCCGGACGATATTTCGTACCTGAAGTTCCCGGGTTACGAACTGGAACACACATTCCAGCGTAAAGCCGGTGTGTGCGTGTTCGTCCGGGGCGATGTTTGCTGCCGCCGCCTTCAGGGCCTCGAGCATCGGGATCTGTCGTTACTCTGGCTTCGCGTAGACCATGGGGGCGTTACCCGAATCTACGCGTGCCTTTACAGGTCCCATGCCAGTGACTTGGGGTCAGCTCAGCTTTTTGAGCACGTCCAAGAGGGGATTGACCGAGCCTTGGAACAGTATCCATCTGCGGAGGTGGTGGTCCTTGGTGACTTTAATGCTCATCACAAAGAGTGGTTGAAGTCCCGGACCACCGACCTCCCGGGTAGAACTGTCTTCAACATGGCTTCGGCCTATGGTCTCTCTCAACTGGTGTTACAGCCCACCCGTATACCAGATATAGAGAGCCATAATGCCTCCCTGCTGGATCTTCTGTTGACTACACGACCTAGCGGATACAGGGTTGTGGTCGATGCTCCTCTCGGATCATCAGATCACTGCCTTGTCCGTAGTACCGCCAGACTCGCGCAACCACATCGCGCAGCCACGGCCAGCAGCCGTACAGTTTGGCGGTATAAGTCAGCAGACTGGGATGGACTCCGGGAATTCTTCGGATCCTACCCCTGGAAGCGGCTCTGCTTCATTTCCGCAGATCCCGATACCTGCGCAGACTGCGTCACGGAGACGGTGTTGATGGGAATGAAAACATTCATTCCCAGCACCTCCGTTCCTGTTGGCGGCTGCAGTCAACGCTGGTATAATAATACCTGCCGGAGGACTGCACATCGCAAGCAGTCTGCGTTCCTCGCCTGGAACAACGCCAGGAAAAATCGGGATCCTGATTTGGCGGAGAAGAAGCGACAGTACAACGCCGCATCCAGATCCAACAGGAAGGCTATTGCCGAAGCCAAGGCGGAGCACGTGGCCAGAATTGGCGAGCGACTAGGAAGCTATCCCAGTGGAGCCGCGCCTTCTGGTCGCTGGCCAAAGCTGCGCAACGGAACTTCTGCCAGTCCAGTCTCCCACCACTGCGAGCAAGCGATAGCAGCCTGGCCCATAGCGCAAAAGAGAAGGCCGATCTTCTGGCTGAACTCTTTGCCTCGAACTCGACCATGGACGATGGAGGGACCACGCCACCTACCATCCCTCGTGTGGAAGTTCACTGCCTGAAATCCGTATTACACAACGTGCGGTCAGGCGGGAACTTAAGCTCCTGAACGTCCATAAGTCGAGCGGGCCGGATGGCATCCCAGCAGTGGTACTAAAGACGTGTGCCCCTGAATTGACCCCCGTATTAACGCGCCTTTACCGTCTTTCTTACCAGCAGAACAGGGTTCCATCTTCGTGGAAGATTGCCCATGTCCACCCAATTCCCAAAAAGGGTGACCGAGCCGACCCATCAAATTACAGGCCAATTGCGATAACGTCCCTGCTCTCCAAAATTATGGAGCGGGTAATCAATACCCGCCTTCTACGGTACCTGGAAGAGCACCAGCTAATTAGCGATCGTCAGTACGGTTTCCGTCACGGCCGCTCGGCTGGTGACCTTTAGTGTACCTGACACACCATTGGGCAGAAGCTTTGGAGAGCAAAGGTGAGGCTCTCGCCGTTGGACTGGATATCGCGAAGGCGTTTGATAGGGTCTGGCATAAGGGTCTTCTTTCGAAATTACCATCCTATGGAATCCCCGGGGGACTCTGCAAATGATAGCCAGCTTCCTGGACGGTAGGAGCATCAAGTCGTCTCTGACGGCTGCTGCTCCAAAAACTGTTCATTAATGCTGGCTGTTCATTGTATTAGGGTTCACTTTTGTTTGGGCACAGGTGGAAGAATACCAACAACCGTTCACTTTGACTATTTATTTCATACTGTTTTAGAATTGAAGTACACACAAATATATACTAACGCAATGAATTGGACATACCGCCCACCAAAAACAATAGTTTTTTAAATATAAGTACTCATTTAAATATGCAATGGACTGTAACTTACATATTTTTATTAAAGATTAAAACAAACTAATGAATTACAATGTTTCAATACATAGCAAAATCAATTGTATACATAGGAATATAATTTGAAATATGTTTTTTTTTTAATAAACTAATGATACCAATCATCTTAAGTGCAAATGTTAATTACCAACACAACACAGAATTCACTCACATTCACAACACTCACTAAAGTTACTAATCAAAACTTTTAGGCAGAGGTATTAGCTTCGATACAGGTCTTTTCAATTCATGGTCACTCTTGCACTGTACTGTTACCACTCTTACAAGGTTATCATTTCCTGGGTGCAAATACTTGATTCTTCCGAGTAACCATTTGGTTGGCGGAGTATCTTCATCTTTGATCACCACCATGTCTCCCACATTTGGCGATGAAATAGGTACCTGCCATTTATATCTTTGTTGTAAAGTGTGGAGATATTCGACCTTCCAACGATGCCAAAAGTCTTGAGTTAACCTTTGAATCATTTGCCACCTGGTCAACAGACTGAGCTTTTCGTCTTTATAATGAATATCGGGCACATTTATCACAGGTTCACCTATAAGAAAATGGCCAGGAGTCAGAGGCGTTTCTGTTGTGTTATCTATCTGGCAAAGTGGTCTCGAATTAAGGCAGGCCTCAATTTGGGCCAATAGAGTGGCCATTTCTTCATAGGTCAGTTTTGTTTCCTTATTTACTCTAGCTAAATGTCTTTTTGCCGATTGTACTCCGGATTCCCATAATCCTCCACATGTAGGCATTTTTGGTGGAATAAAATGCCACGTAGTGCCGTCATTAGCTAAGAGTTCAGATACTTCTGCGGCTAAGTTATTTTTCCCCTTTTCAAATAAGTATTTTAATTCTCTTGCGGCGCCCACAAAGTTTGTGCCGTTATCGCTCCATAAATGTAAACATCGGCCTCTGCGTGCTACAAAGCGTCGAAATGCTGCCATAAAAGCTTGCGCTGTAAGATCTGTGACAGCTTCCAGATGGATGGCGCGGGTGGCCATACAGACGAATAAGCATATATATCCTTTTGTCGCGTGATGGCCTCTGCCCTTAGATGTTCGAATTGCTACAGGTCCAGCATAATCTACGCCGCTGTTTAAAAAGGCTCTTTGAGGGTTTACTCTTACAGCTGGCAACTGACCCATAAATTGATTTTTTGTCTTTGCTTTATCTATAATACACGGTTTGCAGGTATGTATGTGTTTTTTAACAGCTGATTTTAGACCAATTATCCAATATCTAGTTCTCAAATATGCCATCATCAATTGAATACCACCGTGGAGCGTTTTCGTATGGGCTTCCCTTATTAATAGTTTGGTTATGTGTTGATTATTAGGTATAATTATTGGGTGCTTAGTATATTCTGATAAATTTGCATTTTGGAGTCTTCCTCCCACTCTTATCAAACCCTTCTCATCTAAGAACGGTGAAAGCGTGATCAACGAACTTCTTTTCTTAACTGTTTTATTAATTGATAATTCTTCCAACTCTCTTCCATAAACTAAATTTTGATAGTATTTTATACATCTTTCTAACACTGTTTCCATTTCATTAACTGTTAAACCCTTCTCTCTTTTGTCTTTTGATTTCAGCAACCTTCTACAATATGCTAATACTCTCTTCATTTTTGAAACTGTTGAAAATCTTTCCCAAATAGGTTTCTCTTCCGTTGTGTAATGAAATGATTTCTTGGACTCTAATTCTGTTTGTGAAACCACTTGTTTTGATAAACGTAAATTTTTATGTTTCAGCCACTTTGGTCCTGTCCACCATATTTCTAAAGTTGCTAGATCGCTTGCCCTAGTGCCTCTTGTAGCGATATCCGCTGGGTTGTCTGTAGACTGAACGTGTCTCCATTGAGTGTTATCTAAAATACGGGTGATATCCGCTACTCTATTGGCTACAAATGTACGCCAGCGATTTGGTGGAGATTGAAGCCAGGCTAATACGACCATTGAGTCGGTCCAAACATAAATTTGGTTTTTCGGTATATTAAGGATGTCAGCTATATCACAAATATGCTCAGCCAACAATGCTGCAGCGCATAGTTCAAGCTTAGGCACCGACAATTGTTTCAGGGGTGCAACCTTTGTTCTAGAGGCGATCATTGTAACGTGCACCCCGTCCTCATCAATGATTCTAATGTAAGTGACCGCTGCATAAGCCATTGTGGATGCATCTGCAAACCCATGCAATTGAACAGTATTGTGATTTTTCTTAGTAGTTTTAAGCCATCTTCTTATTTCAATACCTTGTAGATGCATCAACTCTAGTCGGTATGCAACCCATTCTTCTTTTAATTCATGTGGTAGTTCATCATCCCAGCCTAGACTACATAACCATAGCTTTTGGATCAAAATTTTAGAAGTTATTACGACTGGCGATAACCATCCGAATGGGTCAAATAAACGGGCAACATCCGAAAGTATAGATCTTTTTGTGATTGGATACTTCATTTCAGGTAAGTTTACTGTAATTTAAATTTATCGTCTTTTCTATCCCATGTCAAACCAAGAATTCTTATGATTTTATCGAGTTTTATCTCTATCGAATCTTCAACGTTCCTTTCTCCTTGTATATATTTCAAAACTTCATCAGAATTACTTGACCACTTTTGCATGTTGAACCCCCCTTTCTTA
The DNA here is from genome assembly GCA_036419045.1 of Scirpophaga incertulas. Classification (NCBI taxonomy): domain Eukaryota; kingdom Metazoa; phylum Arthropoda; class Insecta; order Lepidoptera; family Crambidae; genus Scirpophaga; species Scirpophaga incertulas. The sequence goes on along the minus strand of JAYEAL010000407.1, from coordinate 4,290 downwards.
AGTATGGTTCTAATTTTCTCACACATTTTCTTTGTTGATTCTGTATCCTCGTTACCAGTCATCAGATCATCCATATAAAATGATGTTTTAATTACAGTCGCCGTGTCAATATCAGTTTTTGCCTCATCGTCGGCGAGTTGCCTTAAGGTTCTTACTGCTAGATACGGAGCGGCTGCCGTACCAAAAGTCACTGTTGTTAGGTCATAACTTATAAGTTCCTTTTCAGAATTATCTCTCCAAAGAATACGTTGTAAACTTGATTGTTCCTCAGCAATTCTAATCATTCTATACATCTTTTCGATGTCCCCTATTACACATATTTTATGTTTTCGCCATGTTAAGATGAGACTTCGTAGATCAGGTTGAAGAACAGGTCCTACCATCATGGTGTTGTTTAGAGAACATCCATTAGAACCCTTGGCAGAAGCGTCATATACTACCCTGACCTTACTTGTGTCCTTATCTTCACGTACCACCGCATGGTGAGGTAAGTAAATAGAATATATATCATCTTTACTTTCAGAAACTTTCATGTGTCCCATCTCTTTGTATTCGTTAATAACCTTCACGTAATTTTCCTTAAATTGTTTGTTGAATTGAAATTTCCTCTCTAAACTCTTGAATCTATTTATTCCTTGTTGCTTTGTGTCCCGCGCATAATTTAACTGTTTCTTCAATACTCTGTTTCAAAGGTAAGTGCACTATGTATCTCCCAGTATTATCTCTTCTTGTTGTTTGTTTGTATATAGCTTCACATTCTTCTTCTTCTTTTGTTAGTGTTTTCTTCTTAGTATATAATTCAGACTCAATTTCCCAGAACCTTCTCAATAAGTTATTGTCTTCTACTATCATATCCCTCAAATGTAATGAAACTAAATTATGAAAACTTTGTTTTTCAACCTTTTTTCCAGAGAGTATCCATCCTAGCGTTGTTTGCTGAGCCACTATCCCATCAGGCAGTCTAATCAACCCTTCTTCAATTATTTTACAAAAGATATCAGCACCAAGTAAAATATCTATTTTGTCAGGTGTGTGATAAGAAGGATCTGCTAATTGTATTTTATGTAACTCTGGCCAATTCATCACAATAATTTTAGATGGAATACAAGTAGAAATCTTCTTCAAAATATAAGCCTTAACATGAATATTCTCTGTCTCGTTATATTGGGATGTGATTGATAGGTCAACTAAGTATTTGATAGGTATCTTGGTTCCTTCTCCCACCCCAGAAACTGCACCGTTGATATTAGTCCTTTTTAGTCCTAACAGGTCAACCACTCTTGCAGAAACGAATGAAGCTTCTGATCCTTGGTCAATCAAAGCTCGAAGCAGATATGTACTACCATTGTTGGCTGTAACCTTGACTTGTGCTGTTGCTAGTAATACCTTATGACCAAGTTGTTCATCGGAGAAGTGTGCTGATGTAATAGTCTGTTCTGGTTGTGAAGTTTCTTCTTGAATCGCGTTCTTTGTTTGGTGTAAAAGTGAATGATGTCTTCTTTGACAGACTCGGCAGGATGTTTTCGATCTACACTTATAAACATTATGATTCGGAACAAGGCAGTTGAAGCATAAATTTTTCTTCTTAACAAATTCACGTCTCTTGTCCACAGGTAAACTTGTATAATCTTTACAGTTGAATAAGTAGTGACCGACCTCATTGCAATAGCTACATATTTGTTGTGATTTTACTTGCGAATGCGCAGACTGAACCTCTTCATATTCCTTGTCTTCAGAATTTTCAGATGCAATATGGAATGATTTTTGTGAGTAAGCTCTTGTAGTGTTTGTTGATACAGGAGATATTAGTTCTAATGTCCGAAATCTTGACTCGAGAAACTTCTTCATATCAGACCACGTTGGAAGTTCGTCGCAGCTGTCCTTATGAGCTTCTTGTTCCCAGTCCTTCAATGACTCTGTATCCAATTTCTGTCCGACCAGAAATATTATTACTGGATCCCAAGAATCAGTTTTTATTTTTAAATTATTCAGACTTGTCATACATTCCATTGTAGTATCAAGAAGTAATTTAATCTGACCTGCCGATTGACTAGTTATTTTCTTTTGTGCGAATAATCTCTTCAAAATAGAATTTACTATCATTTTCTTATTTCCAAAGCGTCCTTTAAGTATGCTCCAAGCCTGTGTATAGTTGTTTCCAATTGTTTGTATATTTCTTAGCAACATTTCAGCCTCTCCGCTGACACTGGTTTTTAAATAGTGTAGCTTTTGTACATCGGTTATTGAGGTGTTATGCACAAGTGCTTCAAATAAATCTTGGTACGTAGGCCAGTCTTCATATCGTCCCGAGAACGTAGGTAATTGTATCGTAGGTAACTTGGCAAATGGTTGTTCCTTTTGTGATATATCCGTAGATTCATTTGATCGCTGTTTTGATGTTAAATTCGATAAAATATCTGCCAAATCCGCTCGTAAACAAAGATACAATTCTTCGACTTCAAAATATTCCTCTTTTTGAAAATATGCAAGTAAGCCCCGTTGTTCGCGCGGTGTGCATCTCGTAATATCGTTATGTGCTTGTTTGAATGTGTTCCAGTCGTCTTCAACCGATTTTATTCTAGTTCGAATGTAACCTTCTGTTAATCGCTGTTTTGGACACTTCTTTATGTTTATTTGCGTTTTTTTTAGAATATTCGTCACATCTTCTATAGTAGTTAATAATATATATTGTTCTTTAGACGGTGTAGACATTATTTCGCGTTGTAATTCACTAATATAATAGTATTAAGTCGATTCGCAATGTTATTCACACAAAATGTTCCAGTTCGTAAACAACAAGTCAACTTCATATAGAAAAAAAGGTCCGTCTTATCTAAGGAATGCGGCTCCCTATTGTATTCGCGTCGCCGAGTTGTCTTGCTGTGCCTTCAATTCATCCGGCTCGTAATGACCATTATGTTCATTGTATTAGGGTTCACTTTTGTTTGGGCACAGGTGGAAGAATACCAACAACCGTTCACTTTGACTATTTATTTCATACTGTTTTAGAATTGAAGTACACACAAATATATACTAACGTAATGAATTGGACACGGCGTTCCACAAGGTTCGGTGCTTCTCCCCAACACTGTTCATTCTGCATATCAATGACATGTTGTCAGTTGAGAACATTCATTGCTATGCGGATGACAGTACGGGTGATGCGCGGTATACCAACCACCAGACCGTCCCTCGGATTGCATTACACGAAAGGCGGTTGCAACTTGTGTCTGAAGTCGAAGACTCTCTAGGGCGAGTCTCCGAATGGGGTACAAAGAACTTAGTCAAGTTCAACCCCACGAAGACACAGGTGTGCGCGTTCACTGCGAAGAAGGACCCATTTATCGTAGTGCCTCAGTTCCAAGGAGTTGCTCTTCGAATGACAGACTCTATTGGGATCCTCGGTGTGGAAGTCTCTGCTACAGTGCAGTTTGGGAGTCACTTGGAGGACAAAACCAAATTGGTGAGCAAAAAACTGGGAGTTCTGAACAAGAGCGAAGCGGTACTTCACACCCAGCCAGCGCCTGAAGCTTTATAAAGCCCAAATTCGGCCTCACATGGAGTACTGCTCACACCTCTGGGCTGGAGCTCCCAAATATCAGCTCGACCCACTTGACTCCTTGCAAAGGCGTGCTTTCCGCATCGTAGGAGACCCCAATATTACAGCCTCAACAGAGACCCTGGAGCAGCGGAGAGACTTTGGATCTCTCTGCGTCCTATATAGGCTCGTCAACGGGGAGTGCTCCGAGGAACTCTTTGCAATGGTGCCCACATCACCTTTTTACCATCGCACCACACTGAAAAAAATGTTAAGTTGGTGTATTGTTGGGTTCACAATTATTATTAATATTAATAAAAGATGGTGTGAGGTCTTCAGGTTGTGTATATTTTAAATTAAACATTTACAGGTTAGATTCAGACGTGTTGCCTAGTCGAGGTAAGCCGGAAGAGAGGGAAGGAGCGCCACTTGACACATCAGACATTAGTTTGACACTTGACAGTTTAACTTTTTAATATTTAAATGCGTTCCATTACATCATCCCCTTTTAAAGGAAAAGTTCTACTTTTACAAAACAATTTGGTTTGTTTACCTATTTTTAGGAACATATGCATAATAACATAACACAATTTTACAAAACGAACTTATGCAGAATTACATAAACACAATTAACTATAGGTACTTAAACTACCTATTCAAACCAGGAGTAGTGAGCCTCTGCCTTCGCCTGGTGAAACACAAACCTCATGCTGGTCGTATGTAGAAAGAGGTTCTTACATATTTAACATTAT